>JASDQU010241294.1:0-10671 GCA_032191745.1 Picea mariana
AATGATTCTCCCCTTATTCTTCTCACCGGGCCAACAATTTACCCAGAATGGAGAGCGCTCCCTCAGAAGGGGCATCAGAGCGCTAGAACGCTCCAGAGAAGGCCAAGGGAAGCGCCAGTGCTTCAAATCTGAGTAGCGCTTCTGCAAAGGGGTGGAGAAGCGCTATAACACTTCTGAAGCATGGTAGAGGGGCGCCAGCACTTCTCAGGCAGTTTTAGGGGAGCGTTCCCCTTCCAAACTCTTGATTAAGAAGCCTTTTAAGGTGTTAAGAGATGTTTGACTCCAGTGAACCAGTTTCTTCCTTCAAACTAATCATATAAGATGTTTCAAGTGTCTCTTTAGTGTCGTCATTATGATAGCACGACCCAATAACATTTGCGACACTTGTGACAAGCGAGAGGCATGTGCGACACTTATCCAGTTGAGTGATTTTGAGGTGTAACACCCCATGTTAAGGACTGGTGGGACACTTACTTTGAGAAAAGGGCCATAGAGGAATATGCAATATTTATTGTTCCCCCTACATGGGATTCCTTCCAGGATTCTATTAAAGAACAATACTACCCTATTGGAAGCTATGAGGACCAATACACCAAATGGACCACCCTGCGTCAAGAAAGGGACCAGACATGTAACACCCCAGGTTTCGAACCCCCATTTTTAAATAATGTATTGTTACAATGTTGAGATGCCTGAGTGCCCAAACAATTATTAAATGGATAATATACCCAAGAAACGTAATGTTTTGATAATTATTAATAATAAACACATTGCTTACTGCTAGACAGACAAGGACTATAGTTATAGGGGGCTATGATTCCATAAGAGAGAGGGATTGAGGGGTTAAGTGTTTATTCCTATGTTAATTACCCTTTTTTCCTAAGGGAGGGGATTGGTTACATGAGATTCTTGGGGAAGGCCAGGAGGTTCTTGATTCCCCATGAAGTTACTTAAACCCTCCTCTGGTCTGATGGGGGGGTTTGAATGATGGCGTGTTTGTTGATTTTCCTATACGTTCATGCATTTCCCTCATGTGCTTTCATGCACTCTTACCCATTCATCGATCCATCCTCCCTGCATCTTGGCTTGGTAAAGGGAAAGGAACTGCTGAATATTAGCCAAGGGATAGTTGGTTGTAATGGTCGCTGGTGCAATCCAGACATGAATTGGGGCCTGCATGTATGAGATGCATTGGCTTGTGCCCTATTTTTCTCACAACTGCGAGTCTTGAGAGTTTCATCATTGAGATGCTGGACCAGTTGTGCTGAAGAACCTGGATAAAGGAGAAGGACTTCCTGGGGGACTGCGTGGTAGAGAAAGGTGGAGGTGCAATGTGGTGGGACCAACTGAAGCAAGTGGAACATGTTAATGAAAGTAGGATCTCTTGGAAATAGTTAAAGAATTACTTCCAGAAGGAGTACCTCTCAGATCATTTCTATGACAAGAAAATGTAGGAGTTATTTGAATTCAGGTTGGGAAGCATGACTATGGTAGAAGTTATTGGGATTGTTATAGTATGTCAGGTTCATTGGTGATGAGAAAGTGAAAATATAGATATTTCTAAGTGGATTTCCAACCTTTTATAAGGAAAATATCAAGTATGATGAACCCAAGACCTTGATTGAGGCCATCAGGAAGGCTAAATACTATATGAGCAAGGCCAGGGAAGAGAATCCCTGCAGAAATATTGGAAGGACAAGAATAATGAGAAGTCCGATTAGAGGAGGAAAGGATTCAAACATCCCTTCAATAAGAATGATCCTAATAGAAATCATAAAGATCAATATTCTAAGGGGGATTCCAAGAAGGAATAGTCCTTCGAAAAAAGGAGAAGACCACCAATCCAATGTTGGGGATGTAAGGAAGATCACATGTACAAGGATTTCCCACACAGAAAGTATAGAGTGAAGACTATGCACAACATCCAAGAGGCTATGATAGTCGAAGATATGGAAAGAATCTATGCAGCTTTAAATGATTGAAAAGCAGAGTACCAATCCAATATGATCAAGGTGGAAGGTAAGATCATAAATCAACATGTTGCTATTTTGATTGATTTAGGAGCAAGTCATTGCTACATTGATCCTAAGATAGTGGATAGATTACATTTGGATAAAAGTAAACTTGGAAAAGCAAGTTTGGTTTAGTTATCCACTGGAACCAAAAGGAGAATCCATGATATGGTCAGAAGTTGTTCCATAAGTCTTAATGGTGTGAATACTAGTATTGATCTAAATCTCATACCATTGGGGTCTTATGATATTTTGATTGGAATGGATTGGTTGGAAAAGCATCATGATGTCCTATATTTTCATAACAAGACATTTACATGTCTTGATGAAAATGGAAAACAGAGCACTGTGAAAGGAGTTCCAAGACCCATCTCTATAAGGGAGATTTCATCCTTACAACTGAAAAGATGTTTTAGGAAAGGATGTCAATTGTATGCAGCTCATGTGGAAGAGCCAGACAATACAAAGGGGCCAAGCCTTGAATATTTCTCAGTGCTAAAGGAATTTGAAGATGTATTCCAAGAAATACAAGGATTTCCACCAAGAAAGTAGATAGATTTCTCAATTGATTTAGTGCTAGGAGCTACCCCAGTGTCAAAAACACTTTACAGAATGAGCACACTAGAGTTAAAATAATTACAAATGCAGTTGAAGTAATTGTTGAAGAAAGGGTACATACATCCAAGTGTTTCACCTTGGGGAGCACCAACACTTTTTGTCAAAAAGAAGGATGGAACCTTGAGGATGTGTATTAACTTCCTCCATTTGAACAAGTACACTATAAGAACAAGTATCCTCTACCTCGAAATGATGACCTCTTTGATCAGCTAAAAGGAGCAAAGATATTTTCAAAAATGGACCCGAGGGAGAGATGTCATCAGGTAAGAATAAAGGAAGAAGACATTCATAAGACAACCTTTAGGACTAGGTATGGTCATTATGAATTTGTAGTGGTTCTATTTGGACTGACCAATGCACCACCTATCTTCATGTGCTTAATGAACGACATATTTAGAAATTATTTGGATATGTTTGTCGTAGTATTCTTGGATGACATACTTATCTATTCTAATTCTGAAGAGGAGCATGAACATCACTTAAGACTGGTGTTGCAAGTAATGAGAGAAAATCAGTTGTATGCCAAGTTGAGTAAGTGTTCTTTCTATCAAAAGAAGATCCATTACTCGGGACACATTATTTCAGAGCAGGGCATAGCGGTAGATCTAGTGAAGATCGAACCATTACAGGATGGCCAACACCCAGAAATGTGTCAGAAGTCAGATCTTTTATGGGATTAGAGGGATACTATAGAAGGTTCATAGTAGGGTTCTCTAAGATTGCTCATCCCATCATTTCTTTGCAAAAGAAGGGAACTAAATTTGAATGGACACTCAAGTGTGAAAATAATCTTAATCTGTTGAAGGAATTACTTACTAGTTTGCCCGTGTTAAAGATTGTTGACCCAAATGAAAGTTTTTTGGTATGTACAGATGCATTTAAGGAAGGACTTGGGGGAGGCATCATGCAAAATGGACATCAAGGATTTCCCACATAGAGAAATGGACATGTTCCTAGTTTCGAAGAACTAAGGAATTTGGTAATGAAGGAAATGCATGATGTTCCTTATGTTGGACATCCCGGTTACCAGAAAATAGTTACAGCAGTAAGAAGCCAGTTATTTTGGTCGGGAATGAAGAAGGATGTTTCTTATTACATCACTCGATGTATGGAATGTTAGAAGGTGAAGGCTGAGCATAGGAACCCAATGGGTTTGCTACAGCCATTGCCAATCCCAGAGAAGAAATGGGAAGTGATCACCATGGATTTCATCACAAGATTACCTAGAATGAATAAGCAACATGATTCAATCATGGTGGTGGTTGACAAATTAACAAAGGATGCTCATTTTTTTCCTGTGAAGACAATGCATACAACGACTAATATTGTAGAAATTTTCATAAAGGAAAATGCTAGGTTGCATGGGATACCTAGGACAATCGTCTCAGACAGAGATACAAAGTTTACCTCCAATTTTTGTAGGGGATTGTTTAAAGGATTTGGCACAAATCTAAAATTTATCACTACATATCATCCCCAGACAGATGGGAAAACAGAGAGGGTCAATCGAATAATTGAATACATGATGAGAATGTATGTGATGGATAAGCCATCTAAGTGGGAAGATTACTTACACTTGGTTGAGTTTGCATATAATAATGGGTATCAAGCTTCATTAAGAATGAGCCCATTTGAAGACTTGTATGGTTGGAAATGAAATACTCCAGTGATCTGGGACAACCCAATAGATAGAGTGGTACTTGGGCCGGAGTTTCTCAAGGACATGGAAGACCAAGTGGTTAAGATCAAGAAGAATTTAAAGGCATCTCAGGATAGACAAAAAGTTTATGCCGACAAGAATAGGACAGCTAGAGAATTTAAAGTAGGGGAGCATATACTTTTGAAAGTGAATCCCAAGAAAAGCTCATTGAAACTGAGTAGTTGCACAAATATGGCAGCTAGATTTTGTGGTCCATTTGAAATATTGGATAGAGTAGAGCCAGTTGCATACATGCTTGCATTACCTGCTTCCATGAGTGTGCATAATGTATTTCATGTATCTTTACTAAATAAATATGTACATGCCCCTAACCATGTTATTGATTGGCATTTGATTCAAGTAGAGACGGAGGGAGGATTTCAGGTTCAGCCAATGCGGGTATTGGACAGAAAGGTCAAAATGCTCTAGAATCGAGTTATAGAGCTGGTAAAAGTTTTAGTGGACCTGCTATGATCCTGAAGATGCTACCTGGGAGCATGAAGATGCCACGTGGGCAGATTACCCACAACTTTTTGAATAAATTTGAGATTTTGATCTCTATTTTGTATATGCACCGAGGATAGTGCCAAGATAAGGGGGAGGGGATGTAACACCTCAGGTTTTGAACCCCCATTTTTAAATAATGTATTGTTACAAAGTTGAGAGGCCTGAGTGCCCAAACAATTGTTAAAGGACCAGTATGCCCAAGAAATGTAATGTTTTGATAATTATTAATAATAAACACATCGTTGGCTGCTAGACAGACAAGGACTAGAGTTATAGGGGGCTCTGATTCCACAAGAGAGGAGGCTTGAGGGGATAAGTGTTTATTCCTATGTTAATTACCCTTTTTTCCTAAGGGAGGGGATTCATTACGTGAGCTTCTTCAGGAAGGCTAGGAGGTTCTTGATTCCCCATAAAGTTACTTAAACCCACCTCTGGTCTGATGGGGGGGTTCGACTGATGGCTTGTTCATTGATTTTCCTGTATGTTCATTCATTTCCCTCATGCCCTTTCATGCACTCACTTACCCATTCATCGATCTATCCTCCCTGTGTCTTGTCTTGGTAAAGGGAAAGGAACTGCTGAATATTAGCCACATGATAGTTGGTTGTAATATTCATTGGTGCAATCCAGCCATGACTTGGGCCATGCATGTCTAATATGCATTGACTAGTTCCCTTTTTTTCTCATAACTGTGAGTCCTGAGAGTTCCAGCATTGAGATTCTGGACCAGCTATGCTGGAGGCCCTGGATAAAGGAGACAGACTACTTGAGGGAATGTGTGGAAGAGAAAGGTGGAGGTCCATTCTCTCGATTGGTAGAGGATTGGTAGAAAAGAGTCGGGTACTTGGATTTTTGTTGGTGCTAGGAAACCTGTGAGAGCTTGAGAGATGACTAGTTTGGGAACCCAAGCACACTCTGGAACCATCCTTCTGGATTCATAGCGCTGGCTCGGGGGTGACACTGTTGTTGAGATTTGAAGCAGTGGTGTCTACAATTGGGTGGAATGTCCTTGGTTTGCAGCCAGTTAGTGTCACCTTTTTATAAATATAAGTGCTCTCTATTGTGATATTATTATTTGTGTATGAATGTATTTCGTTGTGTATTTTAATTATCATTTAACTAAATCTTAGATTATGCATGCTTGCTAGATATTGATGTGCATGTCGTTAAATATTTTATCTTATGCATCCTTATTAAATAAATAAGGTACTGGTAAGAGTACGAAGTCCAATGGTGGGATTGAAGGTAGCATGCCTCGACCTGCAGGTGGTTGGGGATGTTAGAAGACAGTACTAGATTTCACCAATATTTTCCATACCTTGTGCACCAAATTGGGTATAAAAGACTCTAAGCAACATCTGGTTCTCAAATACTATGGTTGTTTACATAGATACAATCAAACATAAATGGATTTTTTGGGCATCACCTCATTGGGTACGGCTTATAGATACATTTTCAAGATCAAGCATAAATTTAAGCAAAAGAAGTGAGAGTTTGGATCTGCAAAATCCTCACAGCCAAAGCAGGGCAAAGGTGACCCCTACCCACACAACAAGGAATATATAAAACATGGCCACTCTCAGGACAACCATTTCAAGCCGCAACACAAGAATGGAAATGAGAATATGAAGAAGGATATGGTGTACTTAGCATAAAATCCCTTAGCACAACACTGAAGAATGTCGCTCCAAGAAGTCACTCGTGGTCGAGATGAAGGATTTCGAGTTAGAGGTCGATTCTGATTCTGAATCAAATCCCAAAGGAGGGAAGTGGATTATCGATGTTGAACCTAGTGCCACTGTCACTACCACCAAAGTTAGACCAAGCAAACCAGAAGAACCAGAGGAAGGGGAACTCCTCTTTCACTCACAGATGTGGGTAAAGGGGGCTTCGCTTCATTTCATTGTCGATAGCGGCAATCATAAGAACTTGATTTCAGCAGAGGTCATCAAGTAGTTGGACCTTTCAATGAAACCACACCTGCGGCCCTACACCATCGGCTGGCTTCGCCAAGGAAGGGATCTTCATGTTAGCCAACAGTGTTGTTTTCCCTACAACATCAAGTCTTTCAAAGATGAGGTATTGTGTGCTATTGCTCCCCTTGAAGTTTGTGATGTTCTTTTAGGACAACCATATTTGTGGAAGAATCATGTTTTATATGAGTATAGACCCCACAATGTTATTATTACTTTGGATAGAAATTTGTACAGGATACCAGAGGTAGCGTCGCCTACTGCTATTTCTTTAATCTCTGCTAAGCAATGCAGTAAGGTCATTTCACAAAATGGGAAGTTTGTCTTCTTTGTGATCCATGCTCATAGTAAGAATAAGTTCACTGCCACATCTGTGGCCTTTACACATAGTCTCTCTTTGCAGCAAAAGCAAGTGGACGGGATCGTGGAAGAATACAGAGAAATCTTATCCTCACCCACCGGGATACCGACACACTTCCAAGTCAAGCATCTAATTGATCTAACCCTTGATGCACCTCTACCTAATGGACCAGTCTATCATCACTCGCTGATGGAAAATGATGAAATCAAGCGTCATATCTAAGAGTTTATTCAAAATGGGCACATCATACCTAGCTCATCCCCTTGCGAAATTCCGATTGTACTGGTGCATAAGAAGGATGGGACTTGGTGACTCTGCATTGATTACAGAGCCTTAAACAAAATCACAATTAGGAATGGGTACCCAATTCCCAGGATTGATGACCTTCTTGACCAACTTAAGCCAGAAAATCTCTTCAACAAGATTAACCTAAATTTTGGCTAGCACCAGGTTCCCATCAAACCAACTAATGTATGGAAGACAACCTTCAAATATAAATAAGGTCTCTTTGAATGGTTGTTCATTCCATTTGGCTTAACAAATGCACCAGCCACTTTCATGAGGTTGATGAATGATGTATTGAGACCCTTCACCAACTCTTTTGTGGTGGTATATTTTGATGACATCCTCATCTTCAAAAGAACTTGGAAGGAGCACATGTGGCATATTCAATAGGTTTTGGGCACTCTGCGACAGCACAAGCGATATTCCAAGTTGGAAAATTTCTCTTTTGGCATGAACAGGGTCCAATACTTGGGTTGCATTGTTGATGAGTATGGGGTACATGTACATGTTGATCCATCTAAGATCCAATTCATCCGTGATTGGCCAGCCCCAACCACACTAACCGAGCTTCAAAGCTTATTGGGACTACCCAACTTCTACCAATGGTTCATGTTAGGATTCTCCCATATTGCATGGGCCCTCATCCAGGTGACCAAGGGTGGTGGCAGAGAAAATTTTTTGTGGGGGAAGGAACAACAATGAAAATTCAATGATCTAAAGAATCGCTTGTGCTTAGCTCCAGTACTCTTGTTTCTCGATCTGCAAAAATCGTTCAACATTGAGACTAATGCATCTGACTCTGTTGTAGGTGCAGTTCTCACTCAGCATGATCATCCAGTGGAATACCATAGTGGGACACCCTCATATATTATCCAAAAATACCCCACCTATGACAAGGAAATGTATTCCATTGTACAATCCTATCATCAATGGAAACATTACATTCTGGGAAAGGATACGATCATCCACATTGATCACAAACCTCTGTAGTTCATATAAACACAAGGGAAATTGCAGAATGACTTCCATAAAAAGTGGTCCACCTACCTGCAACAGTTCCATCTCAACATCAAGTATCAGAAAGGGATCTAAAATCATGTCACTAACTGCCTCAGTTGACCTCCCATGGTTGCACTCACCACTATGCTCCATTCTTGTGGACATAAGGCATCTGAGTGGCCCCAACTTTATCAATAAGATAAGGAATTCTCCACCACCTATCATCTCTTAGGTACAGGCACAATTGCCATCGATTTTCACATTCAAGATGGACTATTATGCCATATGGTCCATCTTTGTGTTCCTACAAGTGAGCATGCAAATATGATTTGGGAATCCCACTCTAATCCAGGGGATCAAATTTTGCTCAAAATTCAAAGTGCTCAAAATTGCTTCAAATCGAATGGGAGCGTAGGGCTCGTCGTTACGAACCCAACGCAACTCATTTGGGTTCAAATGGAGTCAGGAGTGAGAGATATCGCGTTCTATTCAAAATGACAAATAGGCAAAAAAAGGGGTGCTGACTGTACAGTCCATACAGAGGCTGACTTGGCAAGTCGTACGACACGTGGCAGGTAGTTATGTGGATAGTTGGAATATTACATGGCATGTTTGCAATGAACGGGATGGTGAAACGTGGCCCAATCAATGGCTGCCACGTGTCACACACATATTGGCTTAAAATTTATGCATTCAATAGGACTCTACCCCGCGACCTTCGGGCAGGGGAAGAGCCTTGGGAAGGTTCGCCAACCAGCACGCCACCACATGTGCCTTGTACTATAAATGATGCGTATTATATTTATGTTGAAATATATTATATGGTGGGCACGGATTGAGCCGGGGCTAATCCCCGGCCCCCGGTCCCACGTATATACAATGTGACCACATTATTATATGCACGCTCTATTGTATAGCCCTTTCATTTGAACCATCGGTCGCATGGTATGAAATGTGACCACATTATTATATGCGCGCTCTATTGTATAGCCCTTTCATTTGAACCACTAATCGCATGGTATGCGATGTGACCACAGGCGCACCTATGTTATAACCGTTTTAACTTTGGCCCTTTATTTATATTCGCGTGGTCATATGGCGCTTCACATGCCCATGGGTCTTAGACGGTTAAGGGCCAGCGCGTAACCATGCAATAGTTTGTACCGATCATGCGGTTGAACCTGATGCTAAGTTTTTACACTTAAATATGCGTGTGGGATAGGTTGAGCCAACAAGGGTGCATTTTGTAGATGTAGAGACAATAAGTTTGAAGGGGGGACTTCCAGGAAGCCTATCTTCTTCAATTTTTGGCCAAACGAGGTGCCAAAAAGCCCAACTAGGGGTTTTTGGACATTCTGAAGCCATTGGAGCAGTCTCTTTGGAATTTTGAGAATTGTAAAGAACATTTTTTATCACTTTGAGAAAATAATACAAATGATCCATTGGAAGTTGGACTAGGAGATGTAGCCCAAGAGACGGGTGAACTCCTTTATCATTTGTTGTGTTATGTGTTTTCTGTTCACTATTTTTTTCTACTGTTTATATGAGTCTTGAATGAGTAAATCCTATTAAGGTTGTGTTGCAAATTTGATCCATTTGCATTTTAACACAAAAAATTTAACTTGCAAATATTTTCAAGAATACAAGTCTTCTTCATTTTTAGATCAAGTTGGTATCAGAGCATAGGTTTTTTGAAGACTTGATTATTTGCAAGTGTTTTGTTTTTTGATGCTCACAAGGTTGAAACTCACAAGAGAAGAAGGTCAACTTGTAGATCCAAGTTCTCATCCTTCAAGGAGAAATCTTATATCATCACTGCAAGTTTCAAGGAGGCATTCACCAAGTATGGCTCATGAAGAGAGTCATGAACATGTTCCTACAGAAGATGAAGATCTCAGAAAGGCTATCATGGAAATGAGAGAGATGATGAAAATCTTGATGGAAAGGAATACAGGGTTGCAAGGTGAAGGCTCCAACCCTTCAAAGCATAAGGGAGATAGTGGTGATAAAACTCCAAATGGAAATGGAGGGAATGGTGCCTCTCCACCACCCTCTCCTCCATATTCTTCTTCTTCTTCTTCTTCTTCTTCTTATTCTACCAATTCAAGACCTCTTCCGAATTCTCCAAAGGGACATGGTAAAACTCCTTCACAAATTCCTTCGTTAAAGCTTGATATTAAATTCGAATTGCCAATGTACAATGGAGAAGTTAATGCT
>JASDQU010241294.1:18291-44360 GCA_032191745.1 Picea mariana
TCCTTTATCATTTGTTGTGTTATGTATTTTCTGTTCACTATTTTTTTCTGTTGTTTATATGCATCTTGAATGAGTAAATATTATTAAGGTTGTGTTGCAAAGTTGATCCATTTTCATTTTAACACATAAAATTTAACTTGCAAATATTTTCAAGAATACAAGTCTTCTTCATTTTTAGATCACACTACAGTCGGATGGCAGGACATTTTGGCATGGAGAAAACTGTGTTCATTCTTCAAAAACATTTTTATTGGCCAAAAATTTGAGAGGACGTCAACAAGTATATCATATATTAAACTTCCTATGCGATTTCAAAGCCAAACATCAAGAAGAAAGGCCTATACACTCCTCTTCCTAATATTGAGAAGCCTTGGGAATCCATCTCAATGGATTACATGTCTGGCCTTCTATCCACCAAGCAAGGCAATGACTGTGTATTTGTGGTCGTTGATTGGTTTTCGAAGATGGCCATCCTCACATCATGGAAGAAGAATATCACAACATCATATACTACCAATGTCTTCCTCAAATGAGTGTGGGTCCATTTTGGGATACCACAGACCATCATATTTGACCAGGAAAGTAGGTTCCTCAGCACATTTTGGTCGAGTCTTTGGTCACTGTTGGACACCAAGATCACTAAATCCACTGCTTTCCACCCCAAAATAGATGGCCAAATAAAGGTCATCAATCGAATGATTTTGCACATCCTGTGCATTTACAACTCTAAGCATCCATGTACATGGGATGAGAGTCTCCATTATGTTCAACACAATTACAACAAGGCTCTCCATAGCTCCACTAGCCATAGCCCATTTTAGGTGGGGCTGGGATTCCAAGCCTTGGGTCCCATTGATGTATCACTACCTCTTGCCACCACACATACAAACTCTTCCCATGTTCAGTCAGAGACCAACAAATCCACCAGATTCATTGAGTAGATTTAGCACATCTTCCAACAAGTCCAATAGATTTTGTAGAAAACCAATGCTAAGTAAAAGTAGCACCATTATCAACACAGGGTACCACACTAGTTTCAGGTTGGAGACAAAGTCTGGCTACATTTTCAAAAGGAGCGTCTCATAGGGTCCCATCGAAATCTCCGCCCACTTCGCTATGGGACTTACACTATCACCAAGGATGTGGGTAGAAATTATTTTGAGCTCAATAGTCCACCCTTCCTTGGCCTACACCCAGTGTTCAATGTGGATCTTCTTCGGCCATATTTTGCACCATTATTGGACACCTTAGAGATCACAGAACAATTGACACCAACAAATCTCAACCCTAACTGCATGGAACAAGCATCCACTGATCAGATAGTGGACACATAGGTCAAGGGCACTCGTGAACAAAGGATCCAGCTTTATTAGGTTGTCAAGGCTAGGCAACTCCTACACCAAGGCAAGTGGCTCACCCAGGGCCAAATCTAGCATAAGCTTCCTCACCTGCTGGAGGAACTCAACGCAATGGAGACCATTTCTTCCTGAGGGGGGAGGATTGATCCAGGTGTATATTGGTAGCCACCCACCTATTCCAACTAGATCCTTTTGTCCATTTTTAGTTCATCATGTTCTTTTGTACTTCTTTGTAATTGTGGGTTCTACACTTATGGGGTTGTCTGAATCCCTACACATCTTCTAGGTGGATATAGTTGGCCTCTCACCTAATCCAACTGTCTTATTTTGTATGTTTTCATGTCAGCACATCTTGTTGTACTTCCAAGGCTGTTATTGGATCCCTAAAGAGTGTTTTTTTGGCTCGCCACAGTCAAACTGTAGATGGATCCAGAGTTAGATGACATAATGTGTACCTCTCTAAAATACCTTTCCAACACACTATCATGCACCTAAAATGGAGTTTGTATGCAAAAGTTACGACCCCAAGAAGTTGAGGTACCAACTTACCCATAGGGGCCTATTGATGGGCGTAAGTGACACACCATCAACTGGAAGAATAGATCTATATTGGGTTGTCTAAATAACCCTATTTGCTTGGTGTAATCTATTCTGATGGGTTTAATGTCTCTGTTAGCCAACTAGGTTCCTAAAACAAAGAAAAGAAATAAACTACTTAATGCTAAAAACTATAATAATACATATACTTTAATCTAATTATTTACAAATGTTTTAAACAGAGGGATAAATATGAACATGTCATTATGAACAGAGTAATTACAAGTTGCAAGTTTTAGTGAATGCCTTGCAAAATCAATGTCTGGTAATTGTTTTCGAAAGTAGATAAAGAAAGCACATGTTTTTATATTTTCTGTTTTATAATCACATATCTAGGAACCATAAATAAAACATGATTTGAAACAAGGATAGAGTGATGTTCAAAGCCAATCTAAAACTGTCATGTTTCGCTAATAAATAAAATAACAGAAATTAAACAGAAATAAAACTAACTTGAGATTCATACTGTGTCTATGTCTCTGTGCGATCCAAAACTCCAGCTGTCTCACTTGTGAGAGAAATATTTGATAGGCTTGTACTAATACCTCCCGAATAAACTCCAGGTGTTTATTGACAACTAGGATATAAAAAAAAAATAGTAGACATGTACGTCCAACGGTATTATAATTATGAATGATTACAGTAACACAAATCTTAATGTAAAGCATTCATTTTATCAATCAACTAAACATCACACGTAAATTATGATATTAAAATTGATATAATGATCACAATGATAATATATGAAACAACAAGTTATAGACAAAATTTAAAAGCATTCAATAATATGAAATGTCATATGCTAAAGAAGCTAAAGCTGTGTAACATATCAATATCTCATAATATAAAAGTCAAAACATAGATGGGACAATGTCATAGTGCTCTAAAGCCAAAATGCAAAACATTTGTCCATATAGTTATGAGAATTACATGCCTATAACCTGTTCTAGCAAAAGATCCCCTTTTACTTACAAAATGAACAGTATTTAAAGTGACCTAAGATCACATTCTCCTATCTCACATGATAGAGTAGGATCTCATAAAATAAAAAATATTACAAAAATAGTGGGCTGGGAGCCATTTATAACAGAGTTGGTTTTAATCAAAGACAGATCAATTTTTTTACAAAAAAAATAGAAAAAGAAACTACTAATCATTCAGATGCATAATCGAATATGTTTCATCTAGATGATCAACAACATAATCTACTATTTCCTGAAAAACAAAACAAATTTAATAAGTTAGAAAATTACTCATAACTAATTTCTAATTTTTATTTTAAAAGAGACTTGGCTACAGAATTGAAGATTCTATAGCCAGTCTTAGTTAATAAAACAAAATCAAATTCCAAATCGACTTATTTTGAATTAGACAACAGAAATGGAATAAAATTGTTTTACCATTAAATGTTAACTAAAGAGGGGTCGGGTAGTTCATAATTTATTATCACCTTGATGCTGGTCGCATTCTTAATTACTATGTTTCCTGATCTCTTGATATGTTTAGCTTTCCTCTCTGAGTGCACCTTGAGGTCATGATTTTCTTTCCTCAAAAAATCATTTTGAGCAGTAAGCAATTTAATTCGGGCCTGAAGGACGGGGATTTTGGTGTAATACCGCTCGATCCAATGGAAACAGACATAAAACTGTATAGGCAAGATGGTAGGCCGATGAAGTGAACAGTCAAACAGGGGTGTATCAATCTTACCTGCTATTTGCTTCTAATCAAGCCTAATACTGGAGAACCCCTCTTTACATTTGAGGCACGATGGAAAATTTGTCACAAAATCACAAGGTTTAGTAGGAACGACAACTTTCTTCCTGTAACCATGAAATTTTGGGTCTTATAAAACTAGAAAATATTCGATCTCATGATCCAAACACTCATCGATCTTGATCAGCCCGATCAAGCTCAGATGAGTGTCAGATTGATTCCTTAGCTTCATTGAAATTTGGCGACCTACCCTTTTGTTGTTGAACCCTATGTCTATGGATTTCTTTTTTTTTCCTTTGCGAGGTTTCTCAACATCTGGATTAATAATAATGTTCAGGCTAGCATCAATTTCAGGTACAAGAGGGTCAGTTACCTTCAATTCAATAGTCTCTTGCTCAGGAAATCCTGTAGGTGAAGACTTACTCAACATCCTTGCGTCTAGAGGGTTTATGTCGGTAAAGTCTGGTCTATTGATTGAAATAAAAAACTGGTCTTTAATCAGTGGCTCGTCTAAGTTAGGGTTTACTGTAGGAACAATCTAGGAAAAACCATTCCTTATCAAAAAATTCTCCCAATAGTCACCTACGGTTGACAAGTGATGCATCAACAAAATATTAACCAATCTGTGATGGAACATGCTTGAATCAACACTTTGTCTTTTATATCTTTTGGACATTTTATAGAAACTTTTCAACAAGTAAAATGACACATCTAATTCGAAACAAATGAAATGCATGAGTAAACGAATATGGTAGAGGAAGACCAATCCATATTGACCCTTGCATGTCATGAATTTATTGAGAATCAACAACAAGCTATGCCACTTAGGTTTAACCAGGGAGATAGAAATACCTTTTTCACAACAATTGATCTTTTGGGATGTCATAAATAGGCTCCACGGGACTCATTCAATTCGGGAATTTTTGAACCATTTTTCCCTTCGATGGAAGCCCTATTGCTTCCCTCACAATCCCCTCGGTCAACTCTAACTGTGTGTCCCCAATTTTTTCTTTGCAACCCTTGAAGTTCTGCATGAAAGCCTTCGCTAGTTGAAGTTTATAGCCTTCAAATATTTTAAGGAAAACATCCCAGCCATGGCTTTTGAGATCCTCAATTGCATCGTCATGAGAAAGTAAATCCTAACATCCATTTGGCTCTAGGTGAACGACAGGCGCCATGACAAATATAACCATAAGGCAACATGGATGACTCTGGATAGTCTTAGGTTTGAGTCGTGGGAGAAACAAGAAGAATTCTAAATGGAGAGTGGAGTCATAAAATTAACATAGCCCGTGTGTTATCATAACTCGAATAGTGGGAGTAAAAACAGGGGTTTGATTGTAATATTTACCATCCCTTGTGATGAGAGCCAAATACACAGAGTATCGAAACCCTATGCATGTAATGAAAGGCTCATTAATATGTTAAGACAACAAGGTGAGGTAAGGAAGTGAGTACAATAGGTGGGTATTCATTTGAATGACTGTTGGTACGACCATTGAATTCGTGACAGGACTATCAAAAATATCAAAGGCTCTTCACAAACAGGGATGATTTTAGGGGCTAAATTTCGCTCATGGGCTAATTTTCCATGGTTTTTCCAAAAATGAGATTTGCTATTTTAAAAAAGATTCGCCCAAATTCTATAGGAAAAAATTATTTCACCTTAAAAATAGCCAAAATTTTATAAAAAATATACAAAATACTTAGAAATTTGAATATTTTTACAAAAATATCGCCAAACATTTATAGTTGACATATGAAGGATTAATAAGATTCGCCAAGGTTTCTACATTTTAAAATAAATTTCCATCCTTAAAATCATCCCTATTCACAAATCGAAAACTATCAAACCATTGAAACAATAATCATATTAGCACAAGAAAATGGGTCTAACAACCATTTTACAATATTTGTATTTCTATTTCATCTGAATGGTTTGTTGAACGATATACCTAAGACATAATTTTTTTTTAAATACAAGCCAATTTTTATCTTTAATTCATGCTTGCAGTCGTGAATTAAAGATAAAACAATCGAAAATCGAAATAGTAAAAATTAATGAATTAGGCTTTAACCCAATCAATCATAATAAACTTAGAAAAGTGTTTATAGACGGGTTGATGGAAGCTACAGAAAAATACAAATTCTTTCAATCATGTACAAAATAAAAAACAATGTACTGCTGCCAACAATGGCAATGTACTGGGTGAAGAAGTTATCTCTACATCACTGAAATTTCATGTTAGGATGAATCAGAAAAATGAATATTTGATAAACAATTGACAACAAATCAAGCATTCAGATCAAAACTCGGGAAATAACATAGTCCAGCACTAGATGTGTTTCTATCAAAATTGTAATCTAGTATCAAATCTAGATTACGAGCGAAATGATGTTTTAGGCAATCACCTCCGATACTGTTGACAGGGCCACTGCTTCCAGCAGGCGTCCATAGCCTCGGTGGGGATGTCATTTAACCCACTCTAACACCTCTATTTGTCCAATATTCGTACATCCATGATAAATAACATATTTACTTTTGATCAATTCCAAAAGGACATACCTCGTAATTTTCTTAAACCCGACATTGCTTTGCTGCCACCAGGCCTGTTTGGTACCTCGACGAAGTTGCCTTGGTATTATGCATGTATTTACTCACTACCAACAGACTTGTTCAGTGTCTCAGCAGGTTTGCAAACACTTGCCACACCTTGCAGTGCTTTCAACTCTCTAGAATTAATTTACAAATTTGCAGAAACTTTATGATATTCAAGAGAGCGGGGTGATACTGAAAATTTCAGATTTTGAAAACAAAATTGGATCTTATATAATTCATCTTCTCATTTAATGATCTTTACCATGATCTAAACACTTAAATTTCTGTTAAGAAACCATCTCAAGGACATGAAGGTATAATTGAGTTGTTTTCTCAAAAAACAAGGACAACGTTAAGAGTTTTATTAATGATAATCATATCCTCTCGAGATTTTGAAAAGAAACCAACAACATTGTTTTGAGCAAGAATTTTCTTATGTTGATTTGAGTTTTATCGTTTACAACACCGGTGCTTTGAAAATTCATCAGTTGTTTCTCTTGGATAAAAAATCTGATTTTCCTTCCATAAATGCAATGGTGACATAGATATAATTTTTCAGAAACAAATAAAAAACAAGAAAAATAAAAAGAATCAAAATAGAAAATAGAAAATAAAATTAAAACAAAAAAAAAATATGTACAAAGAAGTGGATCTGAAATCATCAGGTGAAATATCTTTTGAGAACCTGTCCATTCACCAGGAAAGTGTCTGGCTGTCCCTCCAAATTGTGCAGACGGAAAGAGCTGGGACCTAATTTTTCAGAAATTACAAATGGTCTCAACCACAGATTCTAGAACTTGGTGTGTTCCCCTTTTACCTCGTGAGATTTTTCCCACTTGAGAACCAAATCTCCGACATCAAAACAGCTTGTTACAATTTGTTGGTGCTAATCCAATTTCAACTTTGCTTGTGCCCTTACTTCCTCCAATTTCAACAAGACATTTCTTTGGTTTTCTAGAGGAGGGAACTCTTCTTCTTGAACTTTTTGTGACAATTGCAGAGAGGGAAGTAAAACACGTGGATAAATAATTACTTCTCTCCCANTCACCCTATCAGCCCAAAGTGCATTATACAGTGCATTGTGCCATTTCTTATGATTCTCCGAAACTGTCCTCTTAATGATCTTGATTAAATTTTTGTTTGTTGATTCTGCCAAACCATTTCCTTGAGGGTAGTAGATGGCAGAATAATTCAGTTTAATCCCTTTTTCCAAGGCAAAGACATTCATATCGAGGGATGAAAAGTAAGAGGCGTTATCAAAGACCAAACATTCAGGAATGCCGAATCGGGTGATGATATGAGAGTTGAGGAAAGATACTACCTGATTTGTATTCACCACTTTCAAAGGTACACGTTCAGACCATTTGGTAAAATAATTCGTTTCTTTAATAATATAGTTGTGTTGTTGTGAAGAAGAAGGATTAATCGGTCCCATGATGTCAATACCCCATTGCTGAAAAGGGGAATCTACAGTGACATGCTGCAAAGGGAATGCTAGCTTTTTCACCCATCCTACAGCCTTCTGGAAGATTATGCATTTATGATACAATGCATTGGGATATTTAAACAAAGTGGGCCAATAGTACCCAGCTCTTAACACTTTGTGAGTAGTGGTGTCTCCACCAAAGTAGCCACCGGCTTCACCTGCATGAAGTTCAGATAATACTTTCTCTGCTTCTTCCTTTTCTAAACAACGCATAAGAACATCATCAAAGTTCTTTCGAAATAATACATCATTAATTAATTGGAAAGATGAAGATTTTAAACTGAGTGCTCTTCTATTTTTAGGATCAAGATAACGAGGAGAAAATCCATGTGTCAGATAAAATTTAATGTTCTCATACCAAGAATTGGCAGCAACTTGTGCACAACTGATCTGCTTTTCGTTATGCTGATTTATAGTTAAGGTGTTGATTTGACCTTCCTGTTCTTTAACCGAATCGGCCACTAGTTTACATAGGCCCTGACCTCTAACAATTTTTACAGGGGTTATTTTGAGGTCATATTCATGTAACAAAATCATCCAATTTTCCCTTTTCTCACCCAGTTCTTTTTGAACTAACAGGTTTCTCACTGCTGGGTAAGGAACAATAACCTTGGTTCTAGATTTCAACAGGTATGACGGGAAGTGTTTCATTGCTTTAAAAACAACATATGCATGTTGATCCACTATTGGGTAGTTAAGCTCTTCTCCTTTGAAAGATGAGCTCATGAAGGCAATGGGTATCTCATTACTTTCGACGTTTTTTTTTGTTAACACAACAACATAAGATCGGTCAGAGGAAAAGGTGTAAAACATGAAATCTTGAGAAAAATCGAGGCTCATCAAGGAAGGAGCTTCTACTATTGATTTTCTAATGGAATCAAAATATTGAATTTCTTGCAGTCCCCAATGGTACAAAACATCATTTTTAATTAAATTATGCAATGGTCTTACCATTTCCGAGAAACTTGGGACAAATCTTATGACGAAATTAATCTTTCCCAAAAAGTATTGCATGGTTTTTTTGGAAGAGGGTGAGGAGAGTTTAGCAATAGCTTGGGTTCTTTGAGGGTCAATAATCATTCCATATTTAGACACTATAAACCCAAGTATTTTTCCTTGTTCTACTGCAAAGACCGATTTCTTAGGGTTGAGAGATATGCCATACTTGCGACATCATTCTAGGATGGCCCTGAGGTGAGACAAGTGATCTTTCTTGTTTTTAGAGAAGATGATGACATCATCAAGATAGACCATGACTGATTGGTTTATGAGGCCATGGAAAGAAATGTTCATTTCTCTCTGAAAAGTGGCACCGATGTTAATTAGTCCAAAAGGCATCTTCTTGTAGGCATAAGTGCCCCATGGGGTACGAAAAGTGGTTTTAAGTTGATCTGAGGGACACATGAGGACCTGGTTGTATCCCAAAAAGCCATCTAACAAAGATAGTCTCTCGGAACCAGACACTTGTTGTAAAATTTGTTCCATTAGAGGAATAGGGTAATTATCTTTATCAAATGCTCGGTTTAGGTTTCAAAAATCGACACAGAGTTGAATTTCACCACGTTTGTTCCTTACAGGAACTAGATTAGACACCCACTATGTGTGACTTACCGAGAAAATTATCTTTGCAGTTAGTAATTTATTCAGTTCTTTTTTAACGGTGGGTTATAATTTAGGGTGCATATTCCTCAATTGCTGTTGAAAAGGTTGAGTCTAGGGTTTCATGGGGATGACATGTTGTATGATGTTAGGGTCGAATGTTTTCAAGTCATCATAGGTCCAAGCAAAAAAGTCTTTAAATTATTTAAACAATTTTATGAAAGTAGATCATTCTTGTTCGGAGCATCCCGTTCCAAGATTAATATTTTGAGAATTGTCCTTTATTCCTAAATTAACCGACTCATAAATCAAATAAGAACTGTTCGTTTTACAATTAACTATCCCTCTAAATTTATCATAAAAGTCATAAAACTTCTCTAGTCTTACAACAAATCCGGGGATAGAGTTTACCAGATCAGATGTCGATTCATGAGACCTAGGATCTGATATTACTGTGAAGTTTTGGAGGTTCTCATCGTGAGTGCCTTCATCAATGACTGCATCTTGGATGGTGTCTTCCATATGCAAAAAGTTGATGATCTGTTGGTCATTGTCGAACACTCTCCAATTGGTGATGTTATTTGGGATCGAAGACCTGAAAAAAAATTCAATTGAAAATGCATTAGGAGAAATACCTTATGTAGGAAATAGTTTAAAAGCGACATTAGCCAATAAATTAGCCTCCAAATTACTTAGTCTAGGAATGGAATTTATGTTAAACGCTGAAAATTTTTGCATTAAACTCCATACCTCAATTTGGTAGCTTTTCAGATGTGGTGATAAGAAATGTATGGAGTTTCTTACCTCCCTAACCACAATTTTTGAATCACCAAGTACCATCAACTTCTGCATGTCCATATCCAAAGCTTTCATGAGCCATTATAGAAGTGCTTCGTATTCAGTGGTGTTATTAGTGCACTCGAACTCTAGCCGACATGCAATAAAAGTTTTATTACCTGCAGGATCAATGAGTACACTTCCTGCACTAGATCCTTCTTTGGATTTGGATCCATCAAAGTACAATGACCAAATGTGAGCTTCGTCAGCAGTGTTTGGCACACTTGGAAAATCTGATGTCTGAGTATAGGTCATAACTTCTGATTTCTTCCTAGGATCAATGATAGGAGAAATTTCGGTCATGAAATTAGCAAAGAAGGAATGCATTCCTTTCATTTCAAATGAATTAGCAGATGTAGCGAAAGGTTCATTTGCATCATTTAGATCTGTCACAATGTGCTTAAGATAGTGTTCTCTGTTTATCCTAATTTTACTGGGTTGTCCATTTTCTGGCAGCCACAAATGAGACCAATCTGTAGCAAAGTAACCATGTAGCTGCTCGGACCAATCCCTTCTTAAAAAAAAACCATAAACTTCAGGGTTATCCACAACGATAATGTCAATTATCTAGTGAACCTTAGAATTGGAAGATAATCTAACCAGGACATTCTTAAGTTCACCAATTACTTTAACGTTTGTTCAATCAAGCTGAATAATTTTGAGATCGGAAGGTTTAACTTCTTCATTAATTTTTTGACAAACAGATAGAGGCATCACATTTGATGATGCACCAGAATCAACCATACAATTATGTACATTCCTATTGAAAATTTCAAAGGTTAACAAAAAGGGCGGGACATTTTTTCGGGTGTTTACAACAGGATTCTGTTGATTTTTGGTTGTTATCCCTAAAATAGTTTTATCTACATTTTCTACAGTTTTTTCAGTTAAATCCCTTTTATCTAGAAATTCATATGTTGTTTTAGTTGGGATCTTTTGGGTTGTTTTTGAACCAATTTATGCAGTTTTCTTGCTGCTAGAATCGTTGTTTTCAGCGATACTTTGAAGCATTTTCTGCAAAATAAGGGGAAATTTCAGTAGCTCAAAAACATAAATATTAGCCCTCAGGTTTTTTAGATCTTTAAATAAATCGTATTCTAAAATAGGGGCTACTAAAATTTGTTTAATTTCATCTTGCTTTGACTGTTTTGGAAACACATTATTACTCACTTCATAAGAAGGTTTGTTTTGTGTTTTGTTTCTTGTGTTGTAAGGGTGAACAATTTTAAAATTTGCTTGGAAGATATTGCCCGAGAAGTGACTGAAAATGTTGGGAGATGATTCTTCCTCTTCTAGTACTTCTTCCTCAACTACGTCTTCGGAACTTTCAGGAAGGACAAAAGAAGAATTGTCATGTGATTTTAAGATGGTTTACAAAGCGTACTGTAAAATATCAAAATTTAGACCTTCAGTGGTCGGTTGGGATGGAAATGTTTTCTGAAAGGAGGTATAAAACTTCCTTTGCTTGTGGATGTCTCCTCGACTAATCTCTTCAAGTCCACGACCTTATTGGACAGTTTTTTTAAATATTTCTGTAGGATTTCTAACTCTAAGTTTTCTGATTGATTTTTAGTTTGAGGGGGTTTAGGAAGGATCTCTATTTTCTTTTTAGAGGCAGAAATTGTTTCAGCTTCGCTATTGAGATTGTATTTTAAGCTTAATATATCCTTTTCAATTTGGCTTGCCTCCTCAAAGGCTTCTAACAATGCGTTCTTTTTAGACCTTTTGACCCAAATTGTTATATTATTATGTAGAGCCTTAGTGTAATATGTGACAATTAGGATTCCAACAGGCATTGAATCTGCAGGGATTTTATTCTTTAAAGTAAGAAATATTTGGTTGAAGTCTTTCAATTTTTCCTTGGGATTCATTTTCAAGATGGATAATTCCATAAACAAGACTTCTGAAGATTTATCATCCCTGAATTTCTCCAAGAAACAAGTTTCAAACTTGTTCCAAGAAACAATGGTTTGGGGTTGTTGAGAGAAATACCGTGTGGAGGCATTTCCCTCAAAAGTATAAGGGAATAATTGGCATAATACATCCTTGTGTTCTACACTCCGGAGTCTAATGGCCAGCATAAATTTTCTGATGTGGTCTTCAACAGATTGTTTTGAATCCGGATCAAATTTGGGTAACCATTTCTCTGGATGTTTTGGTAATGGGTGTTGACGTCCGGGTATATCCATGACATCTTGATCGAGCCAAGGTCTAGAGGGATTATTTTGGTTTTCCATGGGAGTTAGTGGTGTCGAAGGCTATGATGGTCTTGATGAGGAACTACCTTCATCTGAATATTCTCCTCCCGGAGAGGATGGATATGAATCAGGTGGGGAAGGTGGAATACCAGATCCTCCGGCTCCAAGGTTAGGTGTTTCAATAAGATTGGTAGTATTTTCACCTAACGGGTTTGGGAGCAGACCAGTGCCTTGTAGTTGTTCTCGGATTTTCGAGAAATCAAGGGGTTGATTAACTGGCCTACCTGGTTGTATAATACGGGCTAAGGTATTATGCGTTCTTATAAGTGACTAATGAAGAATTTCTTGGACATTGGCCCCTTGAGGAACTGGTGTCACTAGTTCCACAAGAATCTCAGGGTTATCATTTGAGGTAGTTGTTGTTTCAGATGTAAGGTTGTTGTATGAGCGACTACACGTTACAATAAGGGAACAAGTGTGTGGGAGAGGAGTCTTGCGACCGTCACGTGCCATCAATTGAATTCGGGCCCTCCTTCTAGCACCATTTGTTGACGAGAGTAAGTAACACACCATCCACTGGAAGAATAGATCCGGACTGGGGTTCTCTAAATAACCAAGTCGTTTGGTGTAATCTATTTTGACGGGTTTAATGGATTTGTTAGCCAACTAGGGTCCTAAAACAAAGAAAATAAATAAACTACTTAATGCTAAAAACTATAATAATACATATACTTTAACCTAATTATTTACAAATGTTTTAAACAGAGGGATAAATATGAACATGCCATTATGAACAAAGTAATTACAAGGTGCAAGTTTTAGTGAATGCCTTGGAAAATCAATGTCTGGTAATTGTTTTCGAAAGTAGATAAATAAAGCACATGTTTTTATATTTTTTGTTTTATAATCACGTATCTAAGAACCATAATTAAAACATGATTTGAAGCAAGGATAGAGTGATGGTCAAAGCCAATCTAAAACTATCATGTTTCACTAATAAATAAAATAACAGAAATTAAATGGAAATAAAACTAACCAGAGATTCATATTGTGTCTATTTCTCCATGCGATCCAAAACTCCAGTTGTCTCGCCTGTCAGAGAAATCTTTGACATGCTTGTACTAATACCTCCCGAATAAAGTCCAGGTGTTTATTGATAGCTAGGATATAAGAATATAATAGTATACATGTATGTCCAATGATATCATAATTATGAATGATTACAATAACATAAATCTTAATGTAAAGCATTCATTTTATCAATCAACTAAACATCACACGTAAATTATGATATTAAAATTGATATAATGATCACAATGATAGTATATGAAACAACAAGTTATAGACAAAATTTAAAAGCATTCAATAATATGAAATGTCATATGCTAAAGAAGCTTAAGTTGTGTAACATATTAATATCTCATAAAATAAAAGTCAAAACATAGATGGGACAATGTCACGGTGCTCTAAATCCAAAATGTGAAACACTTGTCCATATAGTTATGAGAATTACATGCCTATAACCTGTTCTAGCAAAAGATCCCCTTTTACTTACAAAATGAATAGTATTTAAAGTGGCCTGAGATCACATTCTCCTATCTCACGGGATAGAGTAGGATCCCATAAAACCTAAAATATTACAAAAATAGTGGGTTTGGAGCCATTTATAACATAGTTGGTTTTAATCAAAGACAGATCAAAGGTTTTACAAAACAAACAGAAAAAGAAACTACTAATCATTCATATGCATAATCGAATATGTTTCCTCCAGATGATCATCAACAAAATCTACTATATTTCCTGAAAAACAAAACAAATTTAATAAGTTAGAAAATTACTCATAACTAATTTCTAATTTTTATTTTAAAAGAGACTTGGCTACAGAATCGAAGATTCTGTAGCCAGTCTTAGTTTAGCAAAAAAAATCAAATTCCAAATCGACTTAATTTGAATTAGACAACATAAATGGAATAAATTTGTTTTACCATTAAATGTTAACTAAAGAGGGGTCGGGTAGTTCAAAATTTATTATCACCTTGACGCTGGTCACATTCTTGATTACTATGTTTCCTAATCTCTTGATACATTTGCCTTTCCTCTCTGAGTGTGCCTTGAGGTCACATTTTTCTTTCCTCAAAAAATCATTTTAAGCAGTAAGCGATTTAATTCGGGCCTGAAGGATAGGGATGTCAGTGTAATATCGCTCGATCCAATGGAAACAGGGATCACACTGTACATGCAAGATGGTAAGTCGATGAAGTGCACATTTAAACATGGGTGTATCAATCTTACCTACTATTTGCTTCTAATCAGGCCTAATACAAGAGAACCCCTCTTTTCCTTTGAGGCACAGTGGAAAATTTGTCATAAAATCATAAGGTTCAGTAGGAATGATAACTTTCTTCCTGTAACCTTGAAATTATGGGTCTTCTAAAACTAGAAAATCTTCGATCTCAGGATCTGAACACTCATCGATCTTGATTGGACCGATCAAGATTAGATGAGTGTCGTATCAATTCCTTATCTTCCTTGAAATTTGGCGACCTTCCCTTTTATTCTTGAACCCTAAGTCTGTGCATTTCATTTTTGTTCCTTTGCGAGGTTTCTCAACATACGGATTAATAATAACATTTAGGCTAACATCAATTTCAGGTATAAGAGGGTCAATTACCTTCAATTCAACAGTCTCTTTCTCAAAAAATATTGTAGGTGAAGACTTACTCAACATCCTTGCGTCTAGAGGGTTTCTGTCATTAAAGTCTAGTCTATCGATTGAAATATCAAACTAGTCTTTAATCAATGGCTTGTTTAAGTTAGGGTTTATTGTAGGAACAGTCTGGGAAAACCATTCCTTATCAAAAAATTCTACCAATAGTCACCTACGATTGACAAGTGATGCATCAACAAAATCTTAACGAATCTGTGATGGAATAGGCTTGAATCAACACTTTGTCTTTTATATCTTTTGGACATTTTATAGAGACTTCTCAACAAGTAAATGGCATATCTAATTCGAAACCAATGAAATTCATGAGTAAACGAATATGGTAGAGGAAGAGCAATCCGTATTGACCCTTGCATGTCACGAATTGCTTGAGAATCAACAACAAGCTATGCCACTTAGGTTTAACTAGGGAGATAGAAATACCTTTTTCACAACAATTGATCTTTTGGGATGTCATAAATAGGCTCCACAGGACTCATTCAATTCGGTCATTTTTGAACCATTTTTCACCCTTCGATGGAAGCCCTATTGCTTCGCTCACAAATCCCTCGATAAAATGTAACTGTGTGTCCCTAATTGTTTCTCTACAACCATCAAAGGTCTGCACGAAATCCTTCGCCACCTGAAGGTTATAGCCTTCAAATATTTTAAGGAAAACATCCCAGATGTGGATTTTAAGA
Source organism: Picea mariana (assembly GCA_032191745.1). Classification (NCBI taxonomy): domain Eukaryota; kingdom Viridiplantae; phylum Streptophyta; class Pinopsida; order Pinales; family Pinaceae; genus Picea; species Picea mariana. The sequence goes on from JASDQU010241294.1 coordinate 34,084, forward strand.
TCCCCAATTGCATGGTCATGAGAAAGTAAATCCTGACATCTATTTGGCTCTAGGCGAACAACAAGCACCATGAAAAATATAACCAGAAGGCAATAGGGATGACTTTGGATAGTCTTAGGTTTGAGTCATGGGAGAAGTAGGAACAATTTTGAATGGAGAATGGAGTCATAAAAATAACATAGCCTGTGTGTTATCATAACTCAAATAGACCAGGGGTTTGATTGTAATCTTTACCATCCCTTGTGATGAGAGCCAAATACACAGAGTACCTAAACCCTATGCATGTAATGAAAGGCTCATTAATATTTTAAGAAAGCAAGGTGAGGTGAGGACGCGAGAACAACAGGTGGGTATTCATTTGAATGATTGTTGGTATGACCATTGAAATTCATGATAGGACTATCAAAAATATCAAAGGCTCTTCACAAATAGAAAACTATCAAACCATTGAAACAATAATCATATTAGCACAATAAAATGGGTCTAACAACCATTTTATAAGATTTGTATTTCTATATCATATGAATGGTTTGTTGAATGATATACCTAAGGAAAAAAAAATCAAAATACAAGCCAAGTTTTATCTTTAATTCATGCTTGCAGTCATGAATTAAAGATAAAACAATCGAAAATCGAAATAGTAAAAATTATTGAATTAGGCTTTTACCCAATCAGTCATAATAAACTTAGAAAAGTGTTTATAGATGGGTTGATGAAAGCTACAGAAAAATGCAAATTCTTTCAATCGTGTACAAAATAAAAAATGATGTACTACTGCCAGCAGGGCCCACATGAACTTTGGTGTTTCACCTCCTAGGGTTAGGTTTTTAGATGTCTAGGGTTTTGGAATTCATGAGTAATATAAAAAAGGCCTTGTACCCTCATTGTAATCATTTTTCTCATACATATACGCATAGCAGCCACATCTCTTCTCAAAGATAGCTACCACCTTTCGAGAAAGTGTTTCAATTCTATAGTTTCACAGTTTCAACCTATTTCATTTATTCAATAGAATATATTGTTCACTCAATATATTTGTTGTTCTTCATATCTTTTTGTTTATTGTATTTAGTTTTTAATCAGTTCACTCATTTTCGATGGAGTATGCCCAGTTGTTTTGGGGTTGTCCCTACTCAAGTTGGGGGCAGTAGTACATATGGAGGTTTTAACTTTCCTTGGGTTAGCACACCTTTCCCTGGGGGCACATCCCTTGGGGGAAATTTTTCATCATGGGGAGGTTTTCCTTTTGTGTCCACATCCGTTCTTGGTGGTTTTTTCCCTGGGACTAACTTTAGGAACATAATCCCTAAAGGGTCCACATTTCCCCCTGGGGGAAACCCCCTTGGGGGCAGTTTTGGTTCTGGGAGAATTCATGCTCTTGGAGGTGCCACCATATGAGTAGGAACTCACTCTTCAGGAGCTCCCCAACCCTCTAGTAGTACCAACATAGGGGGACCACAAGGTCCATATCAGACATCAAATACTTCACCTCCCTCCTAGTATTCATTTGCACAGTTGTCTTTCCTTACAATGCTCAATTTACCAGATTTGTCACTGTTAACAAATGGAATTATAGCCTATGACCCCTCATGGTCAATGATGCCATCCAAGCTACCATCAAACATTCCTAAGTTTGATGGAAAGTCAAGCAAGGACCCCTCTACACACATCATGACTTACCACTTGTTATGTTCATCCGACTCGTTGATGGATGATAGTGTGAGGTTGCATCTTTTCAAAAGATCCCTAACTGGATTCACTACCAAATGAAACATTGAACTAAAAGGAGGTTCTTTTAGAAGCTTCAATGACCTAGATATGGTGTTTTTAACACACTACCAATTTCCTATTCAGTATGAGATAGGAACAAAACTCTTGATGTCACTACGTCAAGAAAATGTCAGTCGCATTTTCGATCATATTCATGACTGGTGGAGATGACATAGGATGATTAAAAATCATATTTTGGACAAGATCCTAATGTAGTGGTTTACCAAGTCCCTCTTACCACCCATTTCCAGGGATGTATCTATGGTCGGGGTGGCCACCGAGGAGTAGGCCATTTTGTGTGCCCAACAATTGGATTTGATCTATTCTCAGTCGGGTACTATATATGACATCATCCCAAATGCTCCTCACCCATCAAATGATCCATGAAAACCAAACCCAGGACCACATGCCAATGGAATGGTTGGTTATATTTCACATGCATTTGTTAAGAAATTGGCTAATCAAATGGGTCAAATGACCATTCAATCACAACCATCAACTATTGGCACTAATACTGAAACTACCGAAGTCCCTTCTCAAACCTCCAAGTTGAATTTGGTGCATTCCACAAAACCGAATAATCCTCAACAACCTGGAGGAAAGAAAAAGAGGACCAAGAATAAGAATTCAAATAATGAGAAAGGGACTGCCTCCACCCAAAACAACTAGGAGGGAGGAACTAAGCAGAAAAAGAAGAGTCATTTTCCCTTCATGATTTGTGGGGAAGACCACCCTACTCACCAGTGCCCCAGGAAGGATGAGGTCCACAATTGTTTGGAACAATAGCGGGTTCCTTAGCTACCTATTGTCTTAACTCATCCTCCCCCCCCTCAACCTCAAAACATGGTTGCCGAAAATCCTTCCCTTCCGCCACGGGGCATGGAAGGTACCCCTCACCATGAGGGGTCTTCCTCGAATGCTTCCATTTTCATGTGTAACCAAACAATCAATTTGAAAACATGAGAAAAAAATTATGACATTCTTGAGCCTTCTCAAGCTTCCTTAGAAGCAACATATTCTTCCTAGCCTAGTGGCCCTCTTCAAATTTAGAAGCCACCTTTTGACACATCTCTTCACCCCCTGAAAGGAGTTCTTCAACTTATGATGCATAAAACCAACACATGGGTTTCCCACAACTATAGTATTGTGGAAGACTTGGTCAAGGCACCTTATGCCATGTTTTCACTTGAAGTTCTCCAAAGCTTCCCCATGCATGAGAAGAAATCCTTCCTCTCTGCCATAGGTGGGGTTGATCCCTCAGATTAGAACCTCATCACCTTTGAGACTAGTCAGGTTATGCATAGACTCTCCCATCAGGTTTCCTTCCAAATAATAGTGCGATCATTGGGGAAAACATCTACCAGACATTGGTGGATGAAGAATCCTCAACTTTCATCATGTCCATTTATTTATGGAAGGCCCTTGGATATCCTAATCTTGACATGTTTGCATCACTATTAAAATCATTTGATGGACACATGTTCCAACCTCATGGAATCATCACCACCTTACCCATCGAATTAGGTGGAAATACTATCTTGTTGGCAGCCCAATGATTTTCTTAACTTTTTATGTCAATTAAATGATCTATATAGCTGCCTAACTAGGGTCATGAATTTTTATCACTCTTCATGAGCAGTTTCTGAAATGACAGTCGTAATTTGTTGCTTCATGCTTTGTTTTCATGACTGAAAGCATGAAAACTTGCGACTATGATTACCATTATGTTTTAAAATTTCATTGAAGGCAAATTGTTTCTATAGTTTATTATGGAGTTTTGATTCCTTGCCATGAAGATGTTACTCTCTTTGTTTTGATCCTTTCAATTCCAAGCATTCTTAAGAGGTTATTGGTTTTATGAACAAAGCACCCCCATGATTTGATTTTTGTATAGTTTTGGTTTGATTCTTGGCTACGTTTCTTTTACAAAACTTTTGATTTTTCGATTTTTGACTTACCCAAACTTTGTAATCAAACCCACAATGCATGCACTTATTCTCGTTTTAATGATTTAGTCCTAGCTTGTAGTAAATGCAGAGGTGGCATACAATTTACAGACTATCATCATTTCTAAGGATGGCCTTGGGTTTCAAAAACCTTCTTCACACACATTTCAATTAAACATCCATCCCATCGTATGAGTCTTTACAGTGTTCACTGTTGGGATCAGGGTTATGGCTCTGTTTTGTTTTCACAAACCCTCCTTGTATGCTATGTTTGATTCATTACCCTTTCATCTATAATGGATTATGTTGTGAGAGTTGAACCAAACGACATTCAAACTATGTTCCTATATGACAATGCCAGAGAAGATTTGGAGAGAAGTGGTTGGCTCGTTTTCATTAGGAAGTTTTAGGGCTTCAATTTATAGGTTGCCCAAGAATTCGCTTTCTCCTTTGGTGGGTATAGGGATAAGGTAGGTGATGTGAAACTGGAGTTTATTGAGGATTTCTTGAATCAAGCTACAGGACCCCTTGCAAGCCTTGAATTTTTAAACTTTCGTTAGCAGAGTTTAATCTCGTTTTTTTTTGCCTGCTGGAGACACGATTTTACGGGAGATATTCTGAGCAAACCGCTGCGAATTAGAACAAACCCTTTAAAACCCAGAACCAAAATCAGTCATTTTATCTTCATCGTGAGAATTTTCTCCAAAACATGGACCATTGCAGAGATATGCCTCGACCTTTGGAGGTAAATTTCTCAGAATTTTTGTGTCGGGTAAGATGAGCGTTTTATTTTTTTTATTATTCTGTTACATACCTTGCTACAGTGCCCTTCCCACCTACTCAGGCTTGTGCCTTAGCCTCCTACAATGAACCCTTGATCGATCCCAAGGTCATTCAATAGGCCAGTCAATAGATTACACATCCAAATGACTGTTTTAAAAACTTAAGGAAACCTACAGGAAAGAAAAACGTATTAAAACCACAGGTCATGTGATATTTAAAAATGTTGAGGCTACTACAACCATTGTAAACTCCAAGGTTTCATGATACGATTTGATTGCATGGCTATAGGTATGATCTCTTAGAATGATAGCATGTTTGTTTTCATTCTTAAGTTAGATTATTTGGTTTGCTGGATAAGCTATTTTCATTATTAAATTAGTTTGTTTTATTCATTAAATAAAATGAGATTTCATTTACTATTATAACTAACTATAGAATTGCAAGATTCTGTAGCCAGTTATATCAATTAGAATTATGTAAATTAATAATAGAAAAGGTATCTGAAATCTTTCTATTTTCTTTCTCTTCCAGAATATTCAGGGATCCATGATGTCAAAAATGATTTGAGGCACTCTTCAGACCTTCTAGTCATAACTATGATGTATTTTCAATGAATAGAAATGAACTGTTGTTAGAAAATTTAGTGAAATCAGGGTGGTTGCATCCCCCTTTATTTTTGAAACAAATTTGATCTCAGGAACAAAAACAGTTATATTTCCTGAGGCCTTTATAAACCCATCATTTTGTAAACAGTTGAGGATCTCAGCTTGGGGCAAGAGTATGGACATTTACTCATAGACTTGAATGGAACAGAATGCACGTTACAGCTTTAGCTTTTCTATATGATGTTTTAGTTTAAGTTATGTTTATTTTGATTTGATAATAGATGGTATTTGCTTTTGTTGTCATGATTTATTGCAAGTTGATATGATTCATTTTTATATGCTGTCCATATCTTATGTTTCATATATAATACACAACGATCATCTATCCAATTTAAATTAGGAGATTTATCTCTTATTTTCTGTTGAATGTTTAAATACAAGTTCATATAGCGAGGCTTATCTCATTGTAGTTGCTTGTAAATCATAAGATCACTGTGACTATGTCCATTATGTGTTTTGTTATCAAGAATCAATCTCTGGCATTATTGTTTCGCATTTATTCAGAGCAATCTTAAGATTCGTTGCAGGTTTACTTCTTAGATAAAGGTGGCTGGATATTCTCTATTGTACAGATGGTGGATGCATTAATAGGTTAGTCTGTTATTTTATTTCATTTTATTGCTTATTTTAGAAGTGGTGCAGACCCACTCGGCCCTCAAGTCGAGGATCTTCTTATAGGATCGTTCTTCGTTTCCCTTTGAGCCGGATTGGCTCTTTCAATTCCCTGCTTGAATCTTCTTTCTTTTGATCCACAAGTCCTTTCGGAAGATTCCTTGGCATGAACGAAACTAGGTGCAAGCTCCCCCTTCTTCACGTGACCACTGGCTATGACCAAGTCCTAAACCAAAAGGCGCTTGTCACAACTCGCCACTCGCGAGTTCATGAGTCGAGACTCTCGAATCTTCCTCCCCAAACTCACGATATCTGAAATGCCAATATGGGTATAGCTGCCTTCTGTCAGCGCCCTCCGTGCATGACTGCCAACTAGGCTTCCCACTAGCCCTTCTTGCCTTTCACCACTTCGCAAGTCGAAAGGTTAGACTTCCGTTCCCTTATCTTACGAACCCCCGAGACACAAAAAGTCAACAGGGTGTTGACTCTCTTCAATGAACAATGTGTGTCTGCTTGTCTATTCCACGGGCCCACCTTGCGATTCTGCCATGTGTTTCTTATGCTCCACTTCGCACTTTGCCACTTCTCTCCCCAAAGTGCTGTCTCCTTTGTACAACGACACCTGAAGTGCCGAGATCCCAAACTCCTCTATACTCCTTATCGCAGCTCGCGACCTCGCAAATTCTCTTTCTAATCTCTCAACTCTTCCACTGCTGAGACCCGAACATCTGATGTGCCTAAGCACTGAACTTCCAAATTTTGACACGTCGTCCATGCGGTCCCAGAACGGAACTTCTCGCCCTTTTGGGACTTTTCCTTTCGCAACCTAGAGTACACAATCTTTGGGCTCTCACCTCGCAAACCTCCGAGTTCGTGTGATCTCTAGATCTCTGCCACCTGTCCTTCCCAGATGGACAACTCTGATCCACTCGCCACTCACTACTCGCCTTTCGCGACTTCATGAACCTTGATGCAAAACTTTTGACCCTTAAACTCACGAAGCCCTGAAATGAGATTTCGCGAGTGATCTAATGGGTCTAGCTGACTTGGATCATATGGCCCTAATTTCTTGTGAGCTTACGCTTGAGGAAAGCTCACCGTAACGTACCTACTTCTTTGCAATATCTGACGTCTCTTGTGACTTCGCGAATTCTTCTCAAAGAATTCCGACCGTCTGTTTCTTCCTGGACAATTCTTGCGAATTTAACCAAGTATTTCTCCGCGGAACTTACCCGCCTACAATGAAAACTTTCTACACCTCCTTTCAATGCCTCAAGGCACCAACCTTCTATGATTTTCTTTGACAACTGTGAATACCCTATCCTTCCCGAGATTTTTCCAACTCCAAGTCTTAAAGAAGACTCCCACATATACTCCTTGTGGCGAATCCTTCAATTACTTCAAAGAATTGAAGTCCTTCGATTCTGCGCACTCCCTGCAGCAGTAGTCCTTCAACAATTTCTTAGGTTTGCAAACTATGAGACTTTACTCGGCTTGTGCACACCTTGCACGGCTCCTGTGCTCAACTTGATCTTTTTAGAGATGAACTCTAACTTCTATCAATGCACCCTTGCAGACAAACTTCATTGCACTCCTTGCAGGAATTTCACTCACTCAGGTAGAGAAACAATTGAAACTCATTCCTTACTCTCCCTCCCAGATTTCAAACATTTAACAAGAAATCATACACACATGGTATAAACAACAAATGCATGACAGAAGGATCAAAACATTCATGAGCATAACATTCAACAATGCATACACAAAGAATATATGAAAACCATGAGTCTGAATCAAGGCTTTTTTTGTATAATCCAGAACTTCTGTACATGAAATTCTTCTACACAACTCTCTGCTTCTTCTCTTCTCTGCTCTATCTTGACAATCATGTTACAACTATACAATGAGGGTGTCTATATCCCGTTTCCCTCTTGCGCTCTAAAACTGTCTAATCTAGAATTAAATTCTATCTACCTACATTCATTACACATAAAGGCTCCTATCTACTATGGACGAGAGCGGATCACTCAAGGTACTTTTACAATAATACAAGCATGCCTACACTTAATGACTTCATTAATATTTCAAAACGTTTTCAAAAAATGTGCTCGGTGCTTTTCCAGCTGTCTCTTATCTCCGCGCTATCTCACTGCTAGCTATGCTTGCACGCCCTTGTGATGCTCCTGCATCATACTCCCTCGCTTGAAAATTTTCATGGGCTCCTGTCCATGAGCTCGCACACGGTGTATCCATGCTTCTGGATTTATGCTTCATTCTCCCAGCTGGCATCCTCAACTAGATGGCCCTTCCACTTGACCAAGTATTCAAAGTATTTCTTTTGCCTGGTCCTCTTACCAACTCTTTTGTCTAGTATGCGCTCCATCTGTGGCTTTTCTGCATCTGGAATTTGTTTTGTCTACTGAATCTCTGGATGTTGACTACCTACTTCTGCTTCCTTAGCTTTATAAGGGTGGGTACAAATCTGAGACATTGAATATCAGAGAAATTCCGATCCCATCGGGTAATTCAATCTCATATGCATTCGCCCCAAATTTCTTCAAGACCTTACATGGTCTAATTTTCTTCATCTTCAGTTTATTATATGTTCCACTCGGGAAAATTTCCTTTCTCAAATGTGCAAGGATCAAATCACCAACTTTGAACTGAAGTTGTCTCCTGTGTTGATCTGCCCTTCATTTATATTCTTGGCTCAAATTTTGCAATCACTCCTTCACTTGGCTGTGAAGTTCCTTCATCGCCTCTACAAAATATTCTACACTAGCACTCCTAGTCGTAATCTGTTCTGAATCCCTTAGCTCAGAAATTCCTCTTGGTTACATGCCATAAACAATTTGAAATGGACTCTATCCTGTGCTCCTATTAAGTGAGTCGTTATAAGCAAACTCCACCTGTGGTAATATGTTGTCCCACTGACTGTGGTGTTCTGTCACCAAGCTCCTCAGCAAGCCTCCCAAACTCTTGTTCACGACTTCTGTCTGCCCATCCGTCTGAGGATGATAAGCTGAACTAAACAACAAGTTTATTCCTATATTCTTCCATAAGGTTCACCAGAAGTGTCCTACGAACTTAGTGTCTTGATCTGAAACTATGCTCCTTGGTAAGCCGTGAAGTCGAATGACTTCTTTGAAAAACAGGTTCGCAATGTGAGTTGTGTCACTGGTTTTCAGACATGGAATAAAATGTGCCATTTTGGAAAATCTATCCACTACCACAAAGATTGAGTCAAACCCTATTTATGTTCTTGGCAACCCCAATATGAATTCCATGCTGACTGCATCCCACAGCCTCTCAGGTATGGGTAATGGTTGATAAAAACCTGCATTCTGCCTATTTCCTTTTGAATGTTGACAAATTCTACATCTGTCCATGAATATTTTGACATCTTCTCACATTCCTGGACAAAAATATGACTCATTCAACTTTGCGAACGTCTTTTCATGACCGAAATGTCTGACCAATCCTCCACTATGTTTCTCCTTTAGCAAATTCTCCCTCATGGAGCATTTTGGAATACAAAACTGATTACCTTTAAACAGTAATCCTTCCTGGATCATGTATTATGTCCATTGGCTTCTATCCTTGAGAATTGGATTCTCCTGCTTCATACGCCTCTTTAAATATGGATCATCTCTATACATGTCCCTGAGATCATCAAAACCCAATGTTTTGACTCTGAACTCCTGCAATAGCAAACATTTCCTGCTCAAAGCATCAACAACTTTGTTAGCAATTCCAGAAATATGTTTAATCACAAAAGTGAATTTTTTCATATATTCAACCCATTTAACATGTCTTTGATTCAACTTCTCCTGTTGAGTCACAAATTGCAATGCATGATTATCACTATACAAGACAAACTCCTTAGGAATTAAGTAATGTCTCCATTTTTTCAATGCTTGAATAATAGCATAGAATTCCTTATCATACGTGGAGTAGTTTATCTTGGCTTCATTCAGCTTCTCTCTGAAATATGCTATCATCCCGTCTTCTTGACTCAAGACTACCCCTATCAAATCCACTTGCATCACATTTTACTTGAAATGTCTTTTGGAAATCAGGCAACACCAAAATTGGTTTTTCCATAATTTTCTTCTTCAACAAATTAAAACTTTTCTCAGCCTCTTTTGTCTAGTGAAAAGACTTGTGTCTCTTCTTCACTGTGTCCATCATTGGTGCACTAATTCCACTGAAATTCCTGATGAACTTCCTGTAGAAACTAGCCAATCTGTGAAAACTTCGAACTTCAAAGACATTCTTTGGTGATGGTCAATCCTTAATCACCTCCACCTTATCTGGATCCATCCTCAACTTATCTACATAAATAAAAAAAACCAAATAAATGAGCTCTATCTTCATGAATGAGGACTTCTTCATGTTTATCAGTAGCTTCTCTTGCTGTAACCTCTTCATCACTGTAGCCAAATGTTTTAGATGCTCTGCCTTTGTTTTACTGAAAATCAGTATGTCATCAAGATACACA
>JASDQU010241294.1:47291-83297 GCA_032191745.1 Picea mariana
CTCCACTTCGCACTTTACCACTTCGCTCCCCAAAGTACTGTCTCCTTTGTATCACAACACCCGAAGTGCCGAGATCCCAAACTCCTCAATACTTCTTATCGCAGCTCACGACCTCGCAACTTCTCGTTCTAATCTTCAACTCTTCAACTGTTGAATTCTGACATGTCATCCACGCAATCCCACAATGGAACTTCTCGTCCTTTCGGGACTTCGCCTTTCGCAACCTAGAGTACCCAACCTTTAGGCTCTCACCTCACGAACCTCCAAGTTCATGAGATCTCTATATCTCTGCCACCTATCCTCCCCGGATGGACGGCTCTGATCTACTCGCCACTCGCTACTCACCTTTCACGAGCGATCCAACGACCCTGGCTGACTTGGATCCTATGGCCCTAATTTCTTCTGAGCTTATGCTTGAGGAAAGATCGCCCTAATGTACCTGCTTCTCTACAAGATTTGACAACTCTTGTGACTTCGTGAATTATTCTCAAAGAATTATGACCATCCATTTCTTCCTGGACAATTCCTGCGAATTTAACCAAATATTTCTCCGCGGAACTTACCCGCCTATAACGCAAACTTGCTACACCTCCTTTCAACACCTCAAGGCACCAACCTTATATGATTTTCTTCGACAACTATGAAGACCCTATCCTTCCTGAGCTTTCTCCAACTCCAAGTCTTAAAGAAGACTCCCGCACACACTCCTTGCGGTGAATCCTTCAATTACTTCAAAGAATTGAAGTCCTTTGACTCTGCGCACTCCCTGCAGTAGTAGTCCTTCAACAATTTCTTAGGTTCACAAACTCTAAGACTTTACTTGGCCTACACACACCTTGCATGGATCCCATGCTCAACTTTCACTTCTGTGAGAATGAGAACAATTGTTATCCCTCCTAAGCTTTTAGAGATGAACTCTAACTTCTGTCAACGCACTCCTTGTGAACAAGCTTCACGACACTCCTTGCAGGAATTTTACTCACTCAGGCAGAGAAAAAATTGAAACTCATTCCTTACTCTCTCTCAGACTTCAAACACAAAGCATGAAATTATATACATAGCATATAAAGCAAATGTATAACAGAAAGTAAACATCCATGAGCATAACATTCGACATGCATACACAGAGAACAAATACAACACCATGAATTTCAATCGAAGCTCTCTCTATTAATTCAAATCTCTGTACATGGGTGTTTTCAACTACAACTCTCTGCTCTCTTCTCTATGCTTTATGCTCTATCTTGACAATCATCTTACAACTATACAATGAAGGTGTCTATATCCCGTTTCCCTCTTGCGCTCTAAAACTGTCTAATCTAGAATTAAATTCTATCTACCTACATTCATTACACATAAAGGCTCCTATCTACTATGGACGAGAGCAGATCACTCAAGGTCCTTTTAAAATAATACAAGCATGCCTCCACTTAATGACTTCATTAATATTTCAAAACATTTTCAAAAAATGTGCTCGGTGATTTTCTAGCTGTCTCTTATCTCAGCGTTGTCTCACTGTTGACTATGCTTGCACGCCTTGCGATGCTCCTGCATCATTTTGTCAAACATTTGTCATTTATTTTTCACTCTTACGATGGAATAGAGAGGAAAAAGTGATGAAGCTGTGAAAGAATTATGGGGCTCATTCGTCCATGATTTGTCTCTCTTACGATGGAGATATGTCAATCTTCCAACATTACACTAGCGATGACAATGTGATGGATTTGAGATGAACTGATGGGGCACGTTCGTCGTAGGTTAGTCTCTCTTACAATAGATCAATGATGAGAAGAACATAGATTTGGGACCAACATCAGTCAATGGTATGATGAATGTGTTCGTATGTATTGCGATGAAAGCGTGATCATCATAATTTCGATGGAGAGGACAGAATGAAAAATCAATTATATCCTTTGTCATGCTTGAGACATTGTGGTGATGAAGATACATCCGCATATTTTTGAAAAATTGGCCCAATGTACTAGTGTCTCTTTATTGCACTGACCTGATGCTCCTATCGGACCAAATTGTTTGACGAATGTTTTCTTCAAAATTTATTCCTTAAGACTTGGATCATCTAACCAACTTTCCCTGAAAATGTCTGTTATTGCTTGAAAATAGGAAGGATGATTTACTTAGTTCCACACATCGAAGGAGATTAGGTTTATAAAACAAAAAATGATATCAAAGAAAAAACCAAAATCTACAAAACCAATAAACAAAATGGAATTTCAAACAAAAAAATTAAAAGTGGTACCCCAAAATTTGTATAAATTTTGAGGGTTTATTCAGTGCTCAACACGACACTATTATTTCTCCCAAGGTTGATGGATGATGCAGGGATTACTCACCAACTTGTATATTTCTCATGGTTCCTCACTCAATAGGGTACAATGGTGGTTATGTTTTGTATATTTGATACATGGTTCTAGACGGGTTTGTAGAGTTTATTGAAGGGTGCATTTATGGAGAAAGACAACCTCATGGGGGATTGTGATATCTGTAGTATCTCAATTAGGAAGGAGGGAATAATATTTGCAATCATTTGCTTCTCTTCCACCATATCCATTGTGTTTTACCATCATTCTTGCTTGCATCTCTTCCACTTTATGTTTTCTTTTTGGTTCATCTTCCTCGACAACATGCCACGTGAAAGAGGGAAAGTGCGCATAGCTGGTGGATTTTTTCTCGATATCATAGTTCATGAATCCATTCCCCTATGGAAATAAATACTAATAGAGAGCCCCAAAAATTGTAATCAAACACTGTGGAGCAGGGGTCACCAACCATTCAAAATGAAGTGGACTCATGGGGATGTATGGTAGAGTGGGAAGACATGCCCCTAGAAATTGTTGAAGCTAACCCTACAGCTCTGCTATAGATTCGATCAGATGTAACAGAGGGTGCACAGGGTAAAATCCCACCTCTAGACATTGTTACTGGCTCCCTTCAATGAGAGGAAGGAGAAATCTCCCATCAACAAGATGACAAGAATACAAATGTTCGGTTCTTGAAAGAACACCTTAAGTTCATTTTTGAGCTACGAAGTGATATTGCACCTGAACAAAAGTTCTAGCAAGAGATGATGGAGAGGAATATTGATTGGCTGCTAGATATATTCTCAGCTACCCCACAACAACAGTGCAACCAGGAAAGTCTCCTTCAATCCATCATGATCCCTGAATAGTTGGATTCCTCTAGGAGCGTTCCTAGGAAATACTTCGGACAAATGAATATTTTGTCTAGTTTGGTTCAAACTATTAGAACAGATTGTAATTTGCTTTTAATTTTTGGCCCTTTGGGAATGGATTTTCAGAAAATCAAGTCTTAGTGCATGGGATGGTTTCCTCTGTTGGTAGCCCGTGTATCAGGGTCCCTTGAATGTATGATACACCCTTGTTTGTGGGTCCAGGGATGATTTTAAGGATGGAAATTTATTTTAAAATGTAGAAACCTTGGTGAATATTACTTATCCTTTATATGCCAACTATAAATGTTTGACGATATTTTTGAAAAAATATTCGAATTTAYAAGGATTTTATATTGTTTGTATAAATTTTTGGCGATTTTTAAGGTAAGATAATTTTATCCTATAGAATTTGGGCAAACCATTTTTAGAATGGAGAATCTTTTTTTGTGAAAAAACATGGAAATTAGCCCATGAGCAAAATTTAGCCCATAAAATCATCCCTATGTGGGTCTAGGTACCAAGGAACTTCTTCTCTCATGGATTTGAGTGCTAAAAACTACAGAGGTGTACATACCCTACCCCCCTTTGAATTTGAACTTGCAATCTCCAAGGAGGAAACATATATTCTTAACCATTAATCCTAATTTATAGGTATTAAAAATATAAAATATTTATTTATTTATATTATTATATTGTAATAGTTTTTATAGGTATTAAAAATATCAAATATCAAATGGTAGTCTAGTGGGTTAGCTCAAGTGATTATGTACAATGAATTACAAGCAGAAGGTGACAGGGTGAAGTCCCTGAGTCTTCTTCCTTTGTAGATATTGCTCGATGTCCCTGTTGGGTTAGGTCACCAAAAACAAAGTACCTAGAGGGTTTCCGAGGATGTCTATTCCATTGAAAAGAATTCAAATATCAAACATATATTTTTTTTTGTTATTTCATTACATGATTTTGAGATTTTGATGATAAATAAAGTATTTAATATCCTTAAGAAAGTTATTTTTTTTAAAGAAAAAAACCATTCACATATTTATATTATAAAAAAAAATTACAAATATTCATGGTGGAGGCCTGTTATAGGGGAAACTGTGACATCCACTAGTTGAAGAGAAACACACCATTCAATGACATTTTTGTTGATCAAATTATTGTCCCAAAAAAATAATAATATGTAGTTGTGTTTTCTAGCACCCTATAACATGACATAAAAGATAAATAAAGTAAAGACACTCCCATATTAAGGAGGATGAAAGAAAAAACCTTCTCTAATTAGCTGGCCCATCTAGGTCATTAGTTTGCACTAGTCCATCTTGAGTTGCAAAAACAACTATGGGGTATTCCTCTATGAATATAGGGGTGGAATCTGTGCATATAGATCTAGGGGAGTCATCCTTCATTTCCATTGTATCATTTTTTCCATTTTGGGACCGGGAAACCAAAATATCAACATCATACACAACTTAAAAACCTACTTCAAATTTTCCATCCAACAAGTCAATATTTTGGAGGATAACCTACTATTGCAAGCCTCTTTCCTCTAAAACCTAAGCAATAGTGACCTTGATCAACCAATATGTTTAAGTAATCCTAAAGATATTAATATCACTCATTCTTGAGAATATTATGTCTTGTACCCACCCTTCAAGCTCCTCTTGAATTTGTTCTTTCAATAGTTTTTTCCTTTTTCTCTCTGATTGTATCTTCCATCTCTTCTATTTATGCCTTAATTGATTCAAGGAACCTGCTATAGTAGAAATTGGTCACTTCCTAGGCTTCTTTTTCTACCTTGTTGATATAGCAGGGCTCTTCGTGGGTAGGGGCTTTCATAGAGCAGGTTCTATGCCTTCTTCTAGCCATTTGTTTCCCTTTCTTGTTGGCCAAGAACCTATTTCCTCTAGTCACCTTTGCTATACAAAGACTATAACAAGAAAAAGGAAGGGTACATGGAAAGACATCGATGTGGTCTAGAAGGATGTCTTCGAGGCATTAGGGTACAATATGAAAAGTGGTAAATTTCTTAAAAAAGGTTGAATCCTCCACCCATACACGAGGAGAGAACCAATATCCCCTATAATTTTGTAGTTCTACTTCCTAGTACACCCTCCTGCTAATTATTGAAAGCAGGGTGCCTAAAGACATGAAAAGAACGATAATTAGGCATAGGAAGATTGTACCTATGAGGTGAAGCCTATGAAGGCCATGAGTTCCATCCTCAACTCCTCCTAATGATATAGAGTTCCAATCTCCCACATCGAACATCCTATAATGGTTTTCCTCCTATTCTAATTGATAAACAACCTCCCTCGATTTTTCCATGGTGTGAATTATCATTCTTCTAATGGGTTTCCAGAGCCTCATACACCATCGGGACAATGAAATTCATCATCAAACAGTCTAAATTGTTCCTTCCCTTCCCTTACATCACTTTCTAGGTTACTAAAATTGCTTCAAAATCTAGCTGTAACCACCATTGACTCAAGCGAGGATGGCATAAAGATTCACAGTCTTGGATAAAATATTGGGGAATCATGGAAGACACCATCTTGCAGAATAAGGATACTGTTAAAAATATCATCAAATCAAAATTCAAGGAGAAAATGTGTTGTGATAAAGAGTTAGAGGAAAAAAGAAAATCAAGGTATTATAAGGATGTAATAAACCCTAATCTAGAAGTTCAAAATTTTCTCTTTGTTTTAACAAGTGTAAAGAAAAAAATAAGCATTGCTAAGATACGAACAATTTCTCATGAGCTTCATAGTGAAACTAGGAGTTGGCCAATTTCTAAAACGCCCTGGGATGAAAGAGTGTGTCACCTTTGTGACACTAATAAGGTTGAAGATGAAAAACAATTTCTCTTAGATTGTCTAGCCTATACCCAGATTAGATCCGAGTTTCAAAATATTTGTCACACTACCAACCTTCCTAACCTTTTATCTCAACAAAACTATGGAGAACTTGGAAATCTTCTCTCAATGATTTTTGAGCACAGAAACAAAATTCTAAAGAATTGCAAGTAATCCCTAACCCTCTTAAGGTCCGATAGACCAATTCGGTCTCAGTGGACATTCTTCTTCTTGTTCTTCTTGTTCATCATCATCATCATCATTATCATGTTGGCGACCATTTGACACATGCGGGGTGTCATAATGCTAGCCTCCAACACCTTCAGTGGGTGATTAAAAAAATTAAATTATTATTTTAATGTTTTTCACTACAAATTTATATTTTACTTATTTTTTTAAATGTTGTACATATTTTAATAACATTGATTATTATATATTATTTATATATAATATTAATGTAACATATCCTATTTTAGAAAGCGCAAAAGTCACATTTTATAGATTTGTATAAATACTAATCGAAAAGTAACGAACATTTTTAATTATCATGAATTTTGTGTTTGCTTAATAAAACATAAAATATTAACATTGGCACATTCCAATTTTACTACTGCATCCACTTTCGAAAACAATATCACTTATTCTTCCCACATCACGTTTGCTAGAATGGTTTGAAATGGATTTTTGGAAGGGATAATGTTACATGGGGTTCTAGTTACATGACCTCTTTGAGCACTCCCTAGAAGATATTATTAGGTATTGTATTGGTATTTTCAAATTGATTAAGGAGGGAAAATATGGTTCTCTTGTGTTTACATTTAGTTCTCCTTGTTTAAACAATTGAGGCACATTTGCATTTTTTAATTTACTTACGTTGTAAAACTGTTTTATCAAAGAATATGGTAGTTTGAAGAGCAATATGTTAGTTTACAAGTTCATCTCACATTGACTTTTTTTAAAACATGGAAATAGTTTGTGTTTGTCCAAAACATATTACTTTTTTCTCTTTGGGGTTTTGAGTCATATTGATATTATGAATGTGAAAAGGAAATTTATCTATCTCCTTTATAATTTATTTGCATTATGTTTTTTTTTCCAGCTTTTTAATGAGTTTTTTTGTGTGTTTAATTTACATTGATTTTTTAGGATCGTTGTAATTTTAAATTAAGAAAAAAATATTTATATTGATTTATCTTTAATCAAAGATTAAACTCCTTGTTCATTGATAAATATTGTTTAGGGAGTTTCATCTTAAACAATTTTTAATAGTTTGGGTTTGTCCTTTTTGACAAATCTTATTATAAATTAAAAAAGAATATTTATAGTGATTTATTTTTAATCAAAGATTAAAATCCTTGTTCATCAATAGATGCTATTGAGGGAGTTTCATATTAAACATTTTTTAATAGTTTGGGTATGGTGTTTTTACCAAATCTTAATTCTTATTATAAATTAAGAAGATAATATTTGCATTGATTTACCTTTAATGAAATATTAAAATCCTTGTTCATTGATAAATATTGGTTAGGGAGTTTCATTTTAAACAATTTTTAATAGTTTGGGCATGCCCTTTTCTCCAAATCTTATTAGCAATGTTTAGGTACAACTTATCACAATAAGTTCATTTATGTTTTTAGAATTCAAAATAATGGAAATTAATGCATTTTTGATATATCGAAGAAATTATGTTGTTGGCGAATTTGAGTTATAGTCAGTTACATTCCTGCCAATAAAGGATTAGATCATTTTATAATCCTTATTTTGAACATGATTAACAAAAAATATAAAAAAGAATATGATGGAAGTTCCCCTTTACTTCATTAAATCATAAAACTCTTAATGTAGGGAAACACCATATAATTATGTTTTTATGGAAGAATAAACTCATGTTCACTTGTCTTTTCGAGGGAGTAACCTCCACATCAACAATGCTATAATCTAATAACAATCATTGACATATCCCATAAGTAGGACTTCATCCTTATTTATATCTACCCAACAAACCCCAACCTTAATCACTAGTGACATATACATTAATGAATGGGCTATATCACATTTATTGTACTTGGTTATCTAGAAGAAGTAGCGTGTACACAGTACTTTAAGGTTGGAATAATGTTGGTCCACCTTTTAAATTTTTTCATCTTCAAGTAACTACTTCTTGTTATGTACTTCATATTCAACAACAAATTAGAGAAAATTCACGGGAAGGGATTCTTCCACATAAGTTGCATATAAACATGGATATGCTTCAATGATGGGGGCTAATATATCCAAGATATATGCAATAAACCAATGTAAGTAGGATATCTAGGTTTTTAAACTAGAAATGAGAAAATCTTACATTCAATCGACCTTCTTTGTGCAGATAGAATTTTGAGGTTACAATTTTAAAATGGTCGTAACTTCCCCAATCTTGATTAGATTGTCTATTATGACACCAATCACGAAATGGAACTACCACTCTATTTTTCATAGCATTGGTGTTGTTGTAATGTGGTTCATAAATAGAGAGAAAATCACGCCACAATAATTTTCTATGAGGGTTTTAAGGATTTAACTTGAAATTGGTGTCAATTCCAAGATACTTCTCAAAATTTCTATTATGACACCAATCTGGAAATGTCATGGACACTCTACTTATGTTGGCATTGGTTTGGCAACAATATAGTTTATAAACAGAGAGAAAACTATGACACAAGAATTTCCTGTGAGGGTTTTGAGACCACAACTTGAAATCATGTAACTTAGTGTGTGCAACAAAACAAGGTATTCCCACATAGGAAGAACACCTTAAGTAACTGCTCACACAACCATATCATAGATCATAAAAATAATGTTTTTATGTGGTTAAAACCCTCAAAGAGGAAACCAGTACATGGCCCTATCCAACGCGGCCACTTGAGGAAATATATTAATGCAAAATAAAAATGAAACATAATAGATTTTCTTACAATCGATCTTTAGAAAATAAACCTCCATTCTCTTTAAATAGAGATCATGGACCAATTTGATGTTCAGCCATAGATCAATAGCCATTAGTATCAAGGAGAATATGAGCTATTAGATCAATCTATATCTAGAACATATTGTGACCATTAGATTGCATAACTACAAATGCACACTAAAGAAACACACTTTTACTAAAGACACATTGGACCAAGTTGATCTTAACTAACTCCTAAGTGTCTAAATATCCCAACATCCCCGATTAAAAAAAACTTGGGATATGATTGAAGGATTTACAAAGGTGACATAGTGGGATAACGTAGGAGGCATTAAATGCTACCCCCCCCTTAATGTGATTTGTAAACTGTCGTGGATGTTCCACTAAATAGTTCATCACAACAAATCTAATAAAATATTGAAATTTTTACTATCAAGGTTAATTTCCTTTAGATCTTAGATTCTTTAATTATTGCTTTTTTTCTTAAAATGTATGAAATAGACGAAATGTAAAAAATAGAGAACATAAATAAATGCTCACACACCATCCAAAAATAAACACAAGATATAACTTGGGAAACCCAATATGGGAAAAAACCTAGCTAGAAGGTGAGGGTGCTTTGCTCTCTTTTCTTCAAATGCAACTACAAAGAAAGATGCACTCTCTGTGGAGTTTTATTTGACACTATGGCTTGTATGGATGCTACAGAATCTATCCTCCTCTATTAAGATCTCAAATACCACTCCTAGGTGCTCTACTCAATTATGGAACACATACAATGCTAAAAAATGGAATCCTTCTCCTCTTAGTGGCCCAGTATTTAACATCACTCGATAGCCATCTAGGGGTAGGGTTTTGACTTCCTCAACCCTCAATTGTCATAAGGTTTTGGAACTTATATAATATTATTGAATTTCCATATGTAGCTAGCCCCATATGAATGAGTAATGGGGGCTTACATGACATCCACTTGTACTATGGTGGTCAACATGGTAGGTCAACTTGACAGAGGCATACATGTTTCACACGAGCTCTTATTGACATGATTTGTTCACCGTTGGAAATGTATTGATGTGTATAATAGAATCAAGGGGTCTAATATAAATCCAAGAAATTATTGACCCCCAAAAAATCCATTTGATGCCTCAAAATGGCTTCAAAAGGTTTCAAAGCCCAATTTTTGAAGTTGGGACCTGCAATTAAAATGACCTTGCAAGTTGATTCCTCTAATTTTTTCCACTATGAAATCATAGAGATAGATGAAAAATAATATAATGATCCAATCTAAATCATACCTCCCCATTTATGGAGGCGTTTTGTCCCCAAAATATTTACTGAATGATGTGAGGAAATTTTTCCTCTACCTTATCCATGTAGTACCACCTTTCTTTGCATGGAAGTTGTCATTTCAACCCAATCTTCTAAAGGTCATGCTATCCCTGTCTTGTATTTTTGGAATGCCTCTAAAAATTGTGTCGTTTTCCAACTTTTCTTAAGGATCTAGTGATAAGTACTCTATGGAAGGTAGGACATACTCCTCCTCCTAATCCAACATGGAAAGGTCATAGAGTTTGAGATTCTCCACATTCACTACTGAGCGAATGCACATGTATGGGGTTAGACTGATTTTGTAGGTGTTATCTCTCACCTTCTCCAATATCTCCAAAGGTCCATACCACATAGCCTTGATCTTCTTAGTAGGACCCTATAGTATTTCCTTGTTCAAATATAACCAAAAATTTTCTCCCACTTTGAATGACTTCTTGATTCTTTTTTATCATGTCTGGTCTTCTATTTTATCCATGACTTATTCAACGTCTCTTGTACTTGAAAATGGATTTTCTTAATATTATTAACAAATTTTTCTGCTCTAAATGCATCTCTTGCGAGGTCCTCCCTCACTCCTCCTTACTTTCCACATACAACATCCAAGGGTGAAGGTGAAAAATATCCAAAGCAAGTTTCAAAAGGTGACTTACCTATAGAAGTGTGGACTACTCTATTATAAGAGTGTTTTATGTAGATCATATTTTCATCTGAGGAATTTGGATGCTTCTGATTGTAACCCCTCAAAAGTTGCACCAAAGTCCTGTTGACTACTTCTGTCTACCCATCTTTCTATGGATGGAATTTGTATATTTCTTCAACTTAGTGTATTGAGAAATTTATTTGAGATGATGCTCCTTAGTATCCCAAAGTGCACCTAGACCTGTTTAAAGAACACTTTTATTTATTCTTATCCTTTAATGGTATTTTTACAGGGAAAAATAATGCACATCTTGTTGAACCTGTCAACTACTAAAAATATATAGTCATGTCCCTTCCTGGTTCTTGGTAAAACTCCCACAAAATCCATGGAAATGATTTCCCAAGGTCGAGTGGGTATAGGTAAGGGATGGTATAGACCTTGCTTCCTATTTTTGGACTTGTTGGTACAACAAAGTATACATCCTATAATATACCGTGCTACATCTTCTTGCATTATGGGCTAGTACACATACCTCTGTAAGTTGGAAATAATCTTCCCAACACCAAAATGTCCTCCAACCTTGGAGGTGTGAGATTCTATGATAATATTCAATCATTCACCTTTAGGGACATAAATCTTGTCAAGCTTGTAGAGTAACCCATTCTAGAAATGATAGTCATGTTGATGTTTTGGTAGCATCAGACATGTACTTCCACATAGGCATGTGTTTTTCGTGTGGAAGTAGTCAGAAATATTCTAGTCTTGAGTTTACTTTAGTTAGAAGGATTTAATTAAAGTAAAATTGCATTTATTAGTGAATTGAGTTATTTAAGGACATGCTTAGCATGAAACATGTAATATAAATCTTAAATGGGTATGAGAAGTAATCTCAACTATATATCACTTTGAATATTAGAAATAGATTGTAACTCATGACTATAAGAGTAAGGCTAGCAAAAGGAAGAAAACACTCATGTTGAGAGAGTCGACATAGTAGGGACATTTGACGAGAGGTCGAGGTCAAGAGACTTGGTGAGAGACCAAGGTAGAGACTTGTGTGAGATACACTTGTGAGATACTTCATGAAAGACCAAGGTTGAGGATAGAAAAAAAGGAATTTTTATAGTAAGGATTGTAGGAGAAAAGAAAGACTTTTTCTTACACTAGAGTGAGGAGATATCACTAGTTGGGTGAATAGAGTCCATCCAAGTATTGATGAGAAGGTTGGATCACAAAGGACCATGATTAAATATCTTGATAGGTGGAGAAGGAATTCCATTTAGAGGTCACATAGGTCAAGGCAGAGAGAGAGTATAAGAAACCACATGTGGGTTTCAGATGAAAGAAGCCACAGATAAGAACAAAGTCATATGAAGTTTTTCGTACACGATTTCCATACACATCCATGGATCTCAGTGGAAATAGTCGCAGATACCCATATGTCAAAGAAGGAAAAGTCACAGATGTCTACGGGTTAGAGAAGGGAAAGTCGTGTATGTATTGGGAAACATGTTGGTAAAAGTTCGTACAGAAGCATAGGAGTCTCCAGGTTTGTTTGTAGTGTATAATTATCTCAGTGGGCCATTATCCCTGTTACAGGATCCCTAATTTGACCTTAAGAAAAGCATCATTGGACTGGTTTTCCCTACGAGGTTTGGGCTTACCCAAAATTCTTGGTGTTCTTATGTGATTGATTTGTTTTCCTTGTTTATTCTTCTGTTGTATGTTTCACTGAGTAACCTAGTTGTGCTTTAATTCAGTAAATATGTTTTTCTTGGAATTAATTGTTGGGTGCTAGGTTGAGGGAAATTTAAACATGGTATCAGATCATACCTAGGGTTGAAAGAAGAATCTCAATATGGTATCAGAGCCAAGGATTTGAAGGAAAGAGGGAGACTAGTCTCTGAAGGGGGGAAACCAAGAGGAAATATCTTATCAGGTAGAAAACCAGTAGAGGAAATCAAAGGAAAAATGTTCAACAACAGTATTGGGAAGAACATGTTTTTTTGTAGGCATACAGAGGCATCCACGAGTCATAGAGTAGATAGTTGCATACATCCATGGGTCACATAAGGACAAGTCATGGATATCTGTGCGTCAAAGAAGGAAAGCTCGTGGATAGGCCATACATGATAGTGCAGGGTAGTTCTAGAAGAGGGTTATCATATCATATCTCGAAGATGGTGAACACATTGAATATTGAGGATAGGTTAGAAGGGGAAACAAACTTCCAGTATTGGAAGGCAAGGATTATTCTTTTGTTAGAGGAGAATGAACTCAAAGAGTATGTTGAGGCTATGGTTGCAGATCCTACAGATGCACAACAATTGGTAGTTCAAAATAAGAAGGAAGTGAAGGCCAAACAGGTGTTTCTAGAATCAGTAAATGATCATTTTATTCCGCACATTTCTAAGAAGAAATCTACCTAGGAAATGTATGATGCTTTGGTGAGTATATATTGAAACAAGAATACAAGAAGGTTGCTACATTTGAAGAACCAAATTGAAGTTGTTGGGATGTCCACTGAGGACACGGTTTTGAATTATATTATGAAGATTACACATATATGATAATAGCTTGCAAAAATTGGTGAGACAATACAAGGTGTCAAGTTGGTGAATGTAACATTGAGAGGTCTTCCCAAATCTTGGGAACCTTTTGTACAGGGGATCTGTGCATGAGAGATAGTGTCAGGATTTGATAGACTATGGAATGATTGTATTTAGGAGGATACTCTGTTAGAGTCCAAAGATGGTTTGAAGAGGAGCCATGATGAGAAATTTTCTCTTACCAACGAGGAAAGGAAGGGAAAGTTCAAGAAGATTTTTAATGGAGAGTCAACCACTCAATATGGAAAGAAGAAGAAGGACATAAGCAAAGTCAAGTTCTTTGCGTGTTACAAGTTTGGAAATTATTTAGGGAAATTTACGCACAGAAAGAATGGGGGAAATGAAACACAATCAGAGGTAGCTGCATCGACAAAGGCTCAAGTGGACGATTTTTGCAAGAAGTTTTAACATATAATGTTCTTACTTGTTTCTTATACTTTCATGGGAATCATATCATATGATGCATGGTTGATAGATAGTGGAACCACATGTCATATGAAGAGATTGTTGATATTATGGTAGCTTCAGGAGGTATGAACCTCTATTGTGACCTATGACGAGATTAGAATATTCCGGAAGGAAGCAAAGAAGTAAAGGAAACCCTAGACGAGATGTTGACTGTAGAAATATAATTAATGTGAATTAATTAGTACCCAGAAGGAGAAGTCGGCCCCAGTAAGTCTTCCAGACCACTGTAAATATAGGGTGCCAGTTCTCATTATTCACACTTCTCAGAATTGCAGAGAGAAGTTTTTGTGCACTATAGTTGGTAGTTTTGTGCGCAAGTTTTTGGGGAAGGTTTTACGCCAGTTTCTGGGTGGGACTATCTGATCAGCTTGGTTTCTATTCTTGCTTGGTGCATTAGCCTTGCTTGGCTATTGATTGCTACTAGCATTCTTCTCTGTCAAGGTCAAGGTGCTCGGAGGGTGGCTTTGGCCTATGGTTGGGTGACAAGGGTATTGTCAATGGTAAAATGAGCACAATATTTCATATTCTAATAGGTTATGGGCCCATACCTCCTTCATTCAGTATAAATGTTGGAAGGAAGCATAGCCGCTAGGGTATTGAGCTCGTTGAGGAACTGTCGCTAGGGTTACTAGCAGGAGAAGCTTCCAAAGACATTTCCACTAGGGTTACTAGCAGAAGCAGTTGCAGAAACCCTAACCTTAGATCCGACACCTTACGATGGAGCATCTCACTCAAAAATAAGATATTAAGATTCACCCTAACTTAGCGCACCTTTTTTCTCTCTCAGAAGACAAAAATGACGAAGTTGAAGTTTTGAATCAAGGCATGACTAGTTACCATTCAACCAAAGACATGTGTGAAACAATCAGTCTTTTACACTACTTAGCACTTATTGGAATGATTGAATATGACATGTGGAGAATCGATAGTGGAGCTTCTAGGCACATGACGAGAGATCAAGCCAGACTCTCAAATCTAAATGAGAAGAAGACCTCGTACAAGGTAGAGCTTGGAGACAAAACCACTTACCCCGTGGAAGGATTTGGACAAGCCACCATCAAAATGAAAATAGGTAATTATGTTCACTTAAGCAATGTTATGTATGTACATATTTTAGAAAAGAATCTTGTATCAATATCTTTCCTAGAAGACAAGGGAAACAAAATAGATTTCGTGGATGGAAAAGTTTTATCATGGCATAAATATTCCAGCATAGAGAATGCTAGGGTTATCGGAAGTCGTGAAGGAAATTTGTACAGACCACTAGAACAAAATGAAGAAGCCCTTGTACATGACGAAGTCAACCCTAATGAACTTTGGTACAGAAGGTATGCTCATATTAATTATCAAGCATTACCCTTTCTCAAAAGAATGGTTGAAGGAATACTAGAGTTGCAGTCTACACATGAAGGAATTTGCAAAGGATGTGGCCTTGGGAAGAATATCAAGAAACTATTCCCAAGCAGCAATATTAGATCTAAGGAGATTCTAGATCTAATACACTCAGATGTTTGTGGTCTGATGCCAGTAAAATATCTAGGAGGATATTATTACTACGTAATCTTCATAGATGACTATTCAAGAAAGACTTGGCTATACCTAATGAAGACAAAAGACGAAGTATTCAACAAGTTTCAAGAATTCAAAGCAGAGATAGAAAACCTCATGAACAAGAAGATCAAGACATTAAGAACAGATAATGGAGGATAATACACCTCAAAGGAATTCGTTGCATTCTGTAAATTGGTAGGGATTAGGAGGGAGATGACTGTTCCTCATAATCCTCAACAAAATGGTGTAGCAGAAAGAMAGAACATATCTATTGAAGAAACCATAAAAGCCTTACTAAATGATCAAGGTCTGTCCATGTTCTTATGGGGAGAACCAACAATGACAACAATATATGTGTAGAACAAAAKTCCTCGTCGTATATTGAAGAACATGACAACAGAAGAAGCTTTCTCAGGTAAGAAACCTAATGTGGAAAATCTAAGAATATTTGGATGTCCTGTTTACTCCCACATTCCCAAGGACAAGAGGAATAAACTAGAACCTTCAAGAAAGAAAGGGATATTCGTGGGATATAGTGATTAATCCAAGGCTTACAGAATATATATTCCAGAACAACACAAAATCGAGGTTAGTAGAGATGTAACGTTCAATGAAAGGATGGCCTTCAGGAAATCCACCGAAGAAAATATAGAAGAAGAAGATATTGAAGAACTTAACAAATAAAGCACATAAAACGTAAATGAAAAAAAGGAACTACCTGATCATCCTATGGAGCCATGTGAAAACATTGATTCATATATCATACCTAAGACTAAGAAAATACCATCTTGGCTTGAAGCTACCTTACAAGATGCAGACAGACTCAAGGTTCTAGAAGGAACATTCATAAAGAGTAAAAGACCTAAAAGATTCTCAAGTTATGCAACATACATGACAAAGATTCTAGATGAAGAACCTACCACATTTGAAGAAGAAGTTCAAAAGGAACAATGGAAAGAATCTATGATGGAAGAGCATCAATCCATTATGAAAAATGAGGTATGGGAAATCATACCAAGACCTAAAGNGGTGGTAACTTCAAAATGGGTGTACAAGATCAAACATGCAGTAGATGGAAGCGTAAATAAATACAAGGCAAGATTCGTAGCTAGAGGGTTCTCCCAGAAGGAGGGAGAATATTATGAAGAAACGTTTGCTTCGGTGGCTAGATATACTTCCATCAGAGATATCATATCTCTTGCTGCTTCCATGGGATGGAACTTACATCAGATGGATGTAAAGACAACTTTCCTCAATGGAGCTATTGAAGAAGAAGTATATATTGAACAACCTCAAGGGTTTGAGGTACATTCCAGAGATACTCATATTTGCAGATTGAAGAAAGCTCTATATGGACTCAAGCAAGCTCCAAGGGCTTGGTATGCCAGAATGGACAACTATCTAACAAGACTTGGTTTCTCCAAGAGTCATGCAGATCCAAACCTTTATTACAAAGTTGTGGACAATGCACCTGTGATTCTAGTATTATATGTTGATGATCTATTCATAACAAGTAAAGAATATCTCATTATCCAATGCAAGAAGGAATTATCTTTTGAATTTGATATGAAAGATCTAGGTCTCATGCACTATTACTTGGGACTAGAAGTATGGCAGAAGCGTGGTGAAGTATTCCTTGGACAAGGAAAGTACGCAATAAATATTCTTCAGAAATTTGGAATGATGGACTGTAAGTCCATGGACACTCCTATGAATGTGGGTATAAGAAAAGTGAAAGTTCCAGATTCTGATCCAGTAGATCTATCTCTATATCGACAACTAATTGGGTCATTGATGTATTTGGTAAATACTCGACCAGACATTTGCTTTGCCATGAATACACTAAGCCAGTTCTAGGTGGAACCAAGACATGAGCATTGGATAGCTGCAAAGCATGTATTAAGATATATTCATGGAACAATAAACTATGGTTTGAGATATACCACATCCAGCAATATACAACTTCATGGATTCACAGACTCAGATTGGGAAGGAAGTGCAAAAGATAGAAAGAGCACTTTAGGTATGTGTTTCATCTTGGGCTCAACTATGATATCTTGGGACAGCAAGAAACATAAGTCTGTCACACTCAGCACAATAGAAGCAAAGTATATGGCAGCATGTGAAGCATGCACTGAAGCAATATGGTTAAGGAAGTTAATCTCTGATTTATTTGATCAGATTCCAGAATCGACCATAATATATTGTGATAATCAGAGTTGTATAAGATTATTAGAATAGCCTGTGTTTCATGAAAGGTTGAAACACATTGAGATCAAATACTACTTTATTCGAGATAAAGTCCAAGAAGGAGAGGTAAAACTTGAGTATATCCCCACTGACAACCAGACAACAAACATTATGACAAAACCTCTATCCAAAATAAAGTTTGCATATTTTTGAGAGAGATGGGGATCATGGAAATAAATCCCTTAGATGAAAGGGAAGCCTCTCTAGGTTAGGAGGGAGCACTAAAATATTATTGAAACATTTATCTTTGTGATTGAAAAATAGTCCAGATTGGACAGATTCTTTCCTGTTCGAAAAGTGGATTGAGATTTTCGACGGACAATAATTTCCCATTGTGGTTAACATGGGAAATGGTCCAGATTTATGATGTATCATAGACAACGACTTCCCATTGTGGTTATCATGGGGAGTGGTATAGGGAATTCTCTCTTCTTAATGGTTACTCAAGAAGACTGGTCCACCTCATCGGACAATGATTTCTCATTGTGGTTAACGTGAGGAATGGTCTGTTTTGGAGGTTGATGCAGGACAGTCTTTTCCTCTTATGGTTAACATAGGAAATGGTCTAGACAATCATTCCTTAGGGTTTATACATTCTCTCCAGGGTGCACTTTGACTAGTGTAGGAGGAATGGCCCAATGTGGGGAACGGCCTAGGCTCAACAATCAGAGACAAGAATTCCTTAGGGTTTATACATTCTCTCCAGGGTGCACTTTCATTAGTGTAGGATGAATGGCCCAGGGTGGGGAATGGTCCAGGTTCAGAAGAAAAGACAATTATTATTCCTTTTTTGAGAAGAATAGTCCAGATATCTCATTGTTCTACTCTGAGGGAAGATATTCTTTCATATCTCACAGACGTGAGTGAAAGATTGGCCCAGATAATTCAGTTTATTTTAACAATATTTTTCTGTGCAGGTTGGCATCAGATGATTGTTATGGAGACTGCTTGTCTCTAGATTGTAGAGATATACTATTTTGGTGGATTTGTTCCACTGTTTGTGGTTATGTGTCATGGTTTGAGTAGTTGCGTACTATCATGGATAAACACGGGTGTGTTCTATCAATTGATATTGTACCAGTTATCATAGGAGATTATCCAGTTTTATAATAATGATGGTGCTCGTGATACTACCAGTTGAATGGTCTATTTGTGCTCAAGACCATACCTCCCTAGCTAGGAGGGAGTGTTTATATTATGGTAGCTTCGGGAGGTTTGAACCTCTATTGTGACCTATGGCGAGATTATAATATTCCGTAAGGAAGCAAAGAAGTAAAGGAAACCCTAGACGAGATGCCAGCTGTAAAAATATAATTAATGTGAATTAATTCGTACCTAGAAGGAGAAGTAGGCCCCAGTAAGTCTGCCATACCACTATAAATACAGGGTGCCAATTCTCATTATTCACACTTCTCAGAATTGCAGAGAACAGTTTATGCGCACTCTAGTTGGTAGTTTTGTGCGCAAGTTTCTGGGGAAGGTGTTGCGCCAGTTTCTGGGTGGGACTATTTGATTAGCTTGGTTTCTATTCTTGATTGGTGCATTAGCCTTGCTTGGCTATTGATTTCTACCAGTATTCTTCTCTATCAAGGTCAAGGTGCTTGGAGGGTGGCTTCGTCCTATGGTTGGGTGACAAGGGTATTGTCAATGGTAAACCAAGCACAATCTTTCATATTCTAACAGGGATCACATGAGGTGTTCGAGAGCTTCACAGAGTCCGACTAAGAGATGCATGTGGAATTGAAATGGGGACCAAGCATCCAATGAAGGGAAATGGAATAGTTCTATTTTGGATGGATTCAGGAGACACATTGAGATTGCAGGATGTGTTATGGGTGCCATAACTCAAGAGGAGCGTGATCTCAGCCTCAATGATTGAGAAGAAGGGTTTTGACATAGCGTTCTAATATGGAAAGGTGATTATCATTCCTAGAGGATATATCTTAGACAAACCAACTTTCTTTGGAGTTAGAGAGAACAAATTTTAGAGGCTAAAGGGCCAGCCTATGAGATCAATTTACAATAGCACAGTGACAAAGAACATGGAGCAGGTAGCTTTGAAGGTTGAGAAACTCAAAGGGAGTCAGATTTCAGGTTCATTTGAGAAGGATAAGCCTTCCAAGTCATTTAAGAAGGAGTCATGGTATGACATGGGCATGCAGGATGCTCAGGAGCATGAGATTTATAAAAGCATGTTTAGAGGCAGTGATTCTTTGTAGATAGGTGAGACCATGATGGAAGGGATATATTATGTGTTATAGGGAGAATCCAATCAGGTGTATTGGAGAGAAGACATGGTATCATATCTAGTAGTGAATATAGAGAAAAATCTAGGTGGGAGAAGTATCTTCCTCCCTAAGAGGGAGTGATGATATTTTTGTAGAATCAGACCTGTACTTCCACATAGGCATGTGTTTTGCATGTGCATGTAATTGAAAATATTCTAGTCTTGAGTTTACTTTAGTTAGAAGGAATTAATTAAATTAAAATTGTATTTATTAGTGAATTGATTTATTTCAGGACATTCTTAGCATGCAACATGTAATCTAAATCTTAAGTGGGTATGCGAAGTAATCTTAACCATAGATCAATTTGAAGATTATAAATAGATTGTAACTCATGATTATAAAAGTAAGTCTAGGAGAAGTAGGAAGACACTCATGTTGAGAGAGTCAACACAGTCAGGATTGTTGACGAGAGGTTGAGGTCAAGATACTTGGTGAGAGACCAAGGTTTAGTATATCAAAGAAGGAATTTTTCTAGTAAGGAGTGTAGGAGCAAAGAATGATTTTTTCTTACACTATGTGAGGAGATCTTACTAGTTGGGTGAAAAGAGTTCATCCAAGTATTCATGAAAATGTTAGATCACAAAGGACTGTGATTCAAGATCTTGATAGTTGGAGAAATAATTTCATCTAGAGGTCATATAGGTCAAGGAGGAGAGAGAGTAGAAGAAACCAAAGGTGGGTTTTAGATGATAGAATCTAGAGGGAAGAGTAGAGTCATACAGAGTTTTCCTTATAGGATTTCCATACACATCAATGGGTCTCAGTGGAGATAGTCGTGGATATCCATGGGTTAGAGAAGGAAAAGTCGTAAACATCCATGGGTCATACAAGGGAAAGCCACAGATGTATTGGGAAACATGTTAGTACAAGGCCATACAAAATCACATGAGTCTCCAAGTTTGTTTGTAGTGTATAATTCTCTCAGAGGGCCATTATCCCTGTTATGGGAGCCTTGACTTGACCTTAATAAAAGAATCATTGGAATGGTTTTCCCTCCGAGGATTTTATAGGGGTTTACCTAAAATTATTGGTGCTCTTATGTGCTTGATTTGGTTTCCTTGTTTATTCTTCTGTTGCATGTTTCGTTGAGTAACCTAACTATGCTTTAATTCAGTAAATATATTTTTCTTGGAATTAACTATTAGGTGCTAGGTTGAGGGAAATATTAACATGGTATTAGATCATACCTAGGGTTGAAAGAAGAATCTCAATAAGTAATCCTTACTGTCACTTTTTTCTATATTAATTTAGCCTTGTACTTGTTGAAACACCTCCTTGAAGCCCTCATGTTCTGTGTATGCCTCTTTCTATGCATGATGGGTAAAAGGATCCATGTGCATTATATTTCCCAAAGTTGTAATCTTAGATGTGGGTGGCCTTGAAAGCATATCTTCCAAATTGTTTGTTATACCCTTATTATACTTGATGACTACATGAGAGTGTTGTAAAAACCACATCCACTTGTAATGTCTCGTTTTTTGTAGATTACTCTGGGATTTCAAATACTATAGACTCTAGTGATTTTTGTGGATGATGGTATCCTTGCCTATTAGATAGTGCTTCCACTTCTTGAAAACTTGATATAAGGAATAAAGTTCCTTGTCATAGGTAGGGTAGTTGAGAACCGCCCCATGAAATATTTTAGAATGATAACATACATACCTTCCTCACATCCAAACTACTCTAATGGCATACCCACTTGCAACTATCTCCACTTTGAAAGGATTTTGTAAGTTTTGTAATGTGAGAACTGGTGCTTGACTAATATTTCTTTTCATCTCATCAAAATCCTTCTTCTGATTCTTCCCCCACTGGAAACTCTTACCACTCACCATTATGGTGTGGAGTGGTGCATTTATTGCTAAAAATGAAGCTATAAACTTCCACAAGTATTGTGTTTCCCCAACAAAGCTCCTAACTCTAGTTATAGTTGTAGGAACTAGTCATTTCATGATGGCCTCCATATTTGTAGGATCTATCTTGAGTTTTCCTCCACCGATCACATACCCCAAATACAAATACACCAATGACTACTGAAAAAACTCACATTTATTGAGGTTTTCCAAGAATTGATGCTTTTGCAAGGTCTCTAACTCCTACAAAGGATGCAATACATGCTCTTCCCAACTAGAGATATAAACCAATATATCATCCAAATAGAATATAACAAATGAATATATATATGGGATTAATACATCATTCATCAGTCTCATAAATGTGTCTTGTGCATTACATAAACCAAATGCCATGAAAAATAATTCATACAAACCTTGCCTTGTCTTGAATGCAATATTCCAGGTGTCTTCTTCCTTGATGTGTACTCGGTGGTATCTTTATTTTATATCTAAATTGGTTAAATATATTATGTGTTTCCATTGACTTAATAGATCATCGATCCTGGGCAGAGGGTACTGATGTTTTAGTGTAATATTGTTCAATGCTTGTTAGCTGATACACATTTGCCACATCCCATCCTTTGGTACAATTATGATAGATGACCCACAAGGTGAGGTGCTTGGTAAAATCACACCTTCCTCCAACATCTTCTCTATCTACTTATTCACTTATTTTTCTTCTAGAATAAACCACCTATAAAATCAAATGTTTGGCAATGGAGAGTGTGGAAATAACTGTATTTTTTTCTCCACTTCCCTCTTAGGTGGTATCCATTTAGGCTCCTTGAAAAATCCTCTGTATGCCTATAGAAACTCTTCCAACTAATGTTTCTTCTCTTTAGTACACACCCCTATAGGGATTCCTTTACTGTTATTGACTCATCACCAGTCTGATTTTCTCGTAAGAAACAAAAACATATTTCTTACTGAAACTAATCAAGTTCTTATCTTGGTTGGCACATACGAGTGAGATATTTGAATTTCCTTTATACATGTTGATGATGTATTAATTTCCATCCTTGATTAGTCAGTACTGATTGGATATCTGCATGAATATTTCATCCCTCATATACATGTAGGGGATTCCAAACACCACTCCACATACATAAAGGGGTACTATGTCCAATTCCACTTCATCATTAAAGTATACACTTACAATAAATTTAATCATACATTGTTTTATTACCTTTATATATGAATCCTTGTTTACCCAACCCAATGGATAGGGGAAAGGATGATCATGAACCTCTATTCCAATATTTCTAACTAGATCCACTTCTATGAGATTAGCCTATGAACCAGAGTTGAATAGACATCTATCTTGGTCTTCTTGACCTGGATCTTGATATGGAAGAGTTTAGTCATATCCTTCTCTTCCTGATGATGAAGGACACTCAGATGCACCTCCTTCTGCACTGACGTGAATAAAATATTGTCATCCACATTGGAGCTACTTCTGACCTGATTTCTCAAATTCATGGCTAGAATATTCTTTTTCTTTGCATCCTTCTTGTGGTTGCTTGGGTTCAACTTTGGATGCAGTTTCCAACACTTTTCTTTAGTTTTACCATCAATATTTCAATGGTTAAAATGGTTGTTGGTAAACTTGCACTAATGTGAAATGGATTTTATCTTCTTATCATTCCCCCCCTTTCCACTTATTCTTCCCCTCCTTGGAAGCTTCCTGGTGCTCTTTCTACTTGGAACAACTTGAATTCCCTTTCTTGTGAACTATGTTTTCTAGAAATTGTGTTTGTACACATGCCTCATCGACTATCCTTGGATTGAAAAGCATCACTTTCTTTCGTAGATTACTATGTATACCCCCTAGATACTTGAGGAGTACATATGGGTTCTTGGGAGAAATACCCAACATGACAACCATCTTTCTGAACTCGATGGTGTAGTCCTACACACTATACCTCTTCCTTTTCTTGAAGTAATGGCAACATGTCTATTGGTCCTCTACATACCCAATAGGATAGAACTTGGATTGAATAAGGGTTTTGAAATAATCCCATTTAGTTATTGGTGGATCATCCTCCAACCTTAGTGTCTCTGTGTGACTTTACCACTAGGTTAAAGCATGCCCCTCTGTTGGATGTATGGAATGACTTGGGTTCTACCTTAGTTTTCCAACAAAACCCTTTTCACCATTGACCATTCTGGTAAACTAGAAGGATACAACACACATAGAGTGCACAATGCAGTCTCACCCGAGATGGATTATGGGTGACTACAGGACGTAGATGTTTGTAGTCATGGAAGGGGTTGGGGATGTTATTTTTACTTCTCTTCTATTTTAACATATATTCTACCACAACATTCATCAGATTTACTACTTTATCCATTCAAAGACATACATTCTGCATACAGATTCTAGTGTGTGTTGTAAATAAACCCATTCATTTATTCATAATTGTAGAAACAAAAAAAACCATTAAAACACACTACAACATAGGATTTTACCTTGGTTCACACCCCGAGCTGGGTCCACAAAGATATTCTTCTTTATTCATTCTTATTTAAAATCATGTTGCACGCATTACATCATAGTTTAGTACCGGTGAGGCTGACTAGCGTTGCACCAAGCTCCACATCTTGCGACCTGACCCTCAATTACATCTCAACTTTGACTCCATCTGAGCTCTGCAAATCTCAACAAAAGACATATTTTGACTCAAAACTCAAAATTATGCTCCAAGTACTCCGCTCATGCCAAATATCAATGATAAGATATGATCTATGACTCACTCCCTAGATGCCTCATATTTATACTACAAAAGATGGGTCAAATCTTTACATTGACAAAAGCCCTAATTTCTAAATGGACTCCACTTTTCCACTTTCTAA
Source organism: Picea mariana (assembly GCA_032191745.1). Taxonomy (NCBI): domain Eukaryota; kingdom Viridiplantae; phylum Streptophyta; class Pinopsida; order Pinales; family Pinaceae; genus Picea; species Picea mariana. Next base: position 72,164 of record JASDQU010241294.1, read on the forward strand.
CTTCCTTTCATGCGGTTGGTCTTTGACCAACCATTCCTTGCCCTAATATTCCTTCTTTCCTAGCGCATTGCTTCCTTTTCCCTTTGTCGCACTACTTTTCCTTCTTTCCCGGTGCATGCATTTTCCTTTGGTCCATTCTGCCTCGCTTGCTTCACTTCACTCCAAAATTTTCCTTCTCCAACAGGCCCCAAACACTAACCTTTGGGTCGTCTCGAGCCACTCACGGTGTGTGCACCTTTTCCATTCTAGATTTCTCTGTTTCCAACTATGTTATGAGATTTTCTCCTTGCTATTGCAGGGGCTCCAACTGAGCCTATATGGTCTTTTGTTCCTCTTGAATTGTCTTTGCTTCTACTTGCAATTTTTTCATTTCCCGTGTGGCCCGTAGTCTCTCTGAGATAGGCATTGTCTTCTGCCTCTTCTTTAGATCGTAGACTGCTGCATTCAAATTTTCTTCTTTTTGATCCCACTGCTAGATCCTTTCATCTTCTTCCAGTCTTGTCCAAAGTTATGTGGTCCTCTTGTAAAGTTATGTGATTTCATTGGCTTCCCATGCAATATTATCTGTTTTTTCTGTGGCCTATTGCTCCCTTTCAGATCTAMCCAATGGCGGGGTAGTTGGTGTCATTTTCTCCACCAATTCTCTTATCTCTTGCTTGTACTAGACCATCGCTTGCGCTATCTTCTATATCTTTTCTTATGCACTGATTTATTATACTAGTGCGCTCTCTAGAATTGTTTGGAAGACTTCTTCAAGTCTTTGTTCCAATATATCTATGAGGCATTTTTTTTCCTCATGTTCTATCTGTACTTCTATAAGAACTGTTTCGAGTACCTCCTTGGCTACCCTGGTTGTCTCCAGATTTTGTGCATCTATCATGGTTATGGATTGAACTTCTTGTGTAACACTAACCTATAAATGATAGAGCGATTTTGTTGGTATATTAGAGAATACAAGTTCCAATTGCTCCACATCCTTGAATTTTCTCTGCTCCATGTCTTCATCTATTTGCAACATGTCTTTGGTGAGGATAAATATTTGCCTTGCCAATGATGTTATTTGCACTATCTCCTCCTCATTCTGCATGGGTTTGTATTGTATTGTTTGTTGTTGTTGTGTTTCCCCTTGATGCCTTGGTGAATCATTTCTAGTGTGGAAAATCCCCCTATTACTATACTAGGTTCAAAGTACAGGTAGAGCTATAATCTTCCTTAAAATACAATCCTATTCTAAACTACCCCAAACACTCTAAATGGATGAACAAAAAGAGATAGGAAAGTAGGTCATAAGTAGTACCTTTGGTCCTAATGTTTGATGTAGACCTCCTCCATCTTTGTAGCTTTCCAGGCTATTGGTCTCCTCCCAAAGCTAACCTAGAAGACCACTTAGACAAAGAATGCTACAAATATTCTATCTCTACTCATCAAGATTAGGGTTAGATATAAACCATTATGGATACATCAAATGAAAATCATAAACACATAATATTTGGGACAAGAAAATGATTCTTTTATTCAGTATGAAGATTAAAAGTTACAACCTTCAATGGCTCACGCTCTGTTAGAGAAAGATTTTCCTCACCCCATTCAATCTTGCAGAAAATGCCTTTTTCCATTTCCCTATGAAGACTTGAAATCCCTCTTTGCAAATCCCAAAGATAAAAATATTTTTTTTTCCACATATACGCACCTTGCCTACTATACAACATGTGTATACACAGGTTGCACCACTACAGCCCGCGCACATCAGGAAATGTGCCCAAAATTGAAAAATGGTGTCAGGTTTCCATGTCACATGATGAGATCAATGATCCTTGGCCTTCCATATACTCGAAATGTTCTGAATTGGCCCTTCAATTCCACTTGAAGGATATAAATGGGCCAAATACGAGCTATGGAAAATAGGAGAAAGAATTTGACTTTAAGAGAAAAGTTGCTCTAGAGAACTTATTCACTTCACATTGAGTCTGCATCCCTTTGTGCTTTAAGTCTAAACAGATTGTTCATCCCCCAATCTCTTCCCTTACTGATTGAGAATTTCATTGTCTCTCTTATATGAGATTACCTTTGGTGGAGGCTCAACTAGAAGGAACTTAGTTTCTCAGTTCCGAAATGTGCCGACACAGAAGTCTGCAACTTATTCACTTATGTTGATTATATCTTAATAGAAATACTCTTTTCTCGTCCAATTAACATCTTCCAAATATTTGAATTATTATTCCATGGGCATATTTGTTATGAATGGTGATGGATTATGCTATTGAATGTGATAACATTATATATTATCACCATATTCTTGCATTGATTGGTTGTTGAGGACTAGTTGCAGGTGCATTGCTTTGTCAAGTGCTCAACGGTGGACTTCATTGAACGCCTGGATGAGGTAGGCCTTTTATGTTGTCTTCCTAGCATATTTTTCCATATAGAATACTTGAGAGTATAATTGATTTTTGCAGTCATTTCCGTCTATTGTGGTTTACCCCTAGCCATAGAGAGATTTTCCTCGTAACATAATTGGTGACTGTACTAGGGATACAATCTTCTTTTTTGGGGTTTAGAGAGTTTTCTCCTTATATTTCTCTCATTCATATTTATTTTCTTGTCGTATGATTGCTTGATAACCTATGTTCACTCTGGGTTTGAGTCTTTCAACCTTCTCCTTAGCCTAACTGTGTTTTGACACATATACATGGGTTTTTTCTTGACAGTCGCGTACATACGTGTGTTTTCCTTCTGCAAGCTACGTACATACATGCTTTTCCCTTGAAAATTCATGTACATCAAATTTTTTTGCTTGATTGTTGGGTTTGGTGGTTGTTGGGTAGGTTTTGATAATTTTTGAGTCTTCTTGGGTCTCTGTAGTGACTGTTAAGTGTCTGTGGAATGACATGAAACTTGTCTTTGGTTGAATTTTTGGGCAGTGCCTTTGTCATCATCTTTTCATTTTGATTATCCTTGCACCTTGGGATGGGTGTTTTTTTCCTCGATATCCTACTTAGGTTGTCTTTTTCTATACACAATAGAGTCTTTATATCAAGATGTTGTTCAGTCCTTGCATTTTCATTTTTCTTATATTGAAAATACAAAAATATTAGGCATTTTACATTGATTGGAATTTTGATCTCTTGAGTCTTTGTCATCTATCTTAGTGCATGTAAAGAGAAATTGAATTTTTATTTAGAATTGCATAATTGAATTGAGAATTGCATTTTTAGGAAGCATATCATTTATTGGAAATAGAAGTTAGGACTTTGCATTGTATTCATATTCATTTATTTTACTTGCTGAGTCATAACATCACTAGTTTTACAACCACACCTTTTGAGTAAGAAAGGTGTTGGGCTCTAAAGATGTCCTAAAAATAGCCTTAGTTTAACATTAATTTATCAACCTGGGGATTCGTCTTCTATTTCAAGAATATCAGCAAAGTCTATGCAGATGGCTCGTAGAGGCTAAAATTGTGTAGTTAAAGCAAATTTGAGTTTATCAACAATCAAATTCCTCACACATTCATTAAGTTTCTAAAGCTAAGATCCTACTGGACATGATTGAAATCTGATCTATAATGTGCTATGAATTGAAGGCATGAATTGAATTGTTGAGCTGATCTAATTAAGAGAAAATAATTGAATATGATATTAAAGGCATGAATTGATCTAATTAAGAAACAAGAATTGAATCTATGAAAATAATTTGATCTATTGATGGCTATCTAGTTTGCTGGAAAGAAATAATAGAATACTGTAAATTGAGACAGAACAATAATTGAACAACAAATGCTAACTAAGTAAAAGGAACAAAAAACGCTAGTTAAGCAAAAGAAACAACAAATGCTAATTTAACAGAAATGAACAACAATTGATAGTTTAATTGAAAGGAACAATGCATGTGAAAATGAGAGGAACTATTGAGCAATAAACTACAACAAATGGAATGTGGAACAACAATCAATAACATTCAAATTGGAACATCTATCTCTTGTAAGAAATCAACATAAAAACATTAACACACTTTGTGCATCTATCTGAATTATTGCAAAGGAGATTTAAATCATAAACATAAATCAAACTGATAGAGTTACATATTGAGACAATAACTCCTTCAGACTGGGCCCTTGGTCCTCAAAAGAATTGCTACTAGAAACTTAGTATATGAAAATGATGGAAACATTCAAAGATTTTATTAATTCCATAACTGATACAACATTTACAAAAACTATTTGCGTAGATCAATTCTGAGTTCTGAATGCTTAGATACAATTATTAGATTAGTCTTTCTAGGATTCACTACCCTTTATATATTACAAAATATGGGTAAATTAAGCTATCCCGAGGATCGAGAGATCCTCAGGATCGCTATTACTATTTATGAAGTTTACAAAATAGAGAACTAATCTCTCTTAAAACTTCTTTACACTCCATATCTTTAACCTCCAATAGCTTGCGCATCTTTGAAATCTCTTCTACTGTCATGAGTTGACCAAACTTTACCCATTCCTGTAACAAAATCAAACAATTCCAATCATATTTTAGAATTTATGAACTTCAACTCAATAATAATTCTAGAAGACATTTTAGTAATTTCCTATCCTATTTTATTCCTAAGTAACATAAAATTCAGTCAAGATGATATCATAAATCATGGAAATGAGGAGAATATATGTACCTTTTCATAACCCAACACAAGGCCATTAAAGTAAACGCTATAATTTAAAATTGATTACTAACGATTTTATCTTCTAGGCTGCACAAACTAGCTTAGGATTTAGTTCCTTGGAATAGGATTTTGTGAGTAAAATTCTCCAAGGATATTAAATCAACATATGTGTCTGAATAAGAGAGTGGATAAATCTATTGTATAATCGGTAATATTAGGAGGCTCCGCTTACACCAGAGTTAAGAACAAGGTTGCATGAGTTCAGTTGAAGGGATATCCCCTCGATACCTTCTTAGCATCAGATATATTTATGGGGATATATTCATATATGGGGATCTTGCTAGTGCCCTTACCTCTGTGAGAGGCGGTGCTTTCAAGGTTTTGGGATTTTATACCCTTCCCATACGGTGGACCTGAATTATGACTATTCACCTTTGCATCAATTATACCATGGTTGATTAGTTGCTTGACTTAGGTGCCACATAGGTTACTTGCAGGGGTTATTCTTCACGTACCCTGTGTTAGATAAGGGTCGGACAACACACAACCTTTATGGATGATTACCTCTCCGGGGGGATCTGACCGACTGGTTGTTAAGCCCACGAGGGCCCTTATAACTGATTTTGATACCTCTGATCTTTAGCAGGGAGTCTCAGGCCTCTCTTGGTTGAGGCATACCTACTTTAGAGAGGGAGGCCCCTTTCAACCACTTTATCCTGTTTGTGTGTGTATTGGCCATTTGATTATTTTTGGTGTGCTCTTTGATTACTAGTTGGCCTTAGGATTTGTTTTTTATATCTTGAATATTAATTCATCATGGATTCAAACCAGCTTCCCCTCCGGTCTCGCCGCTTGTTATAGTTACCACCGCATTTTGAGTCTTTTTCTTCTAAAAGGAATAGAGTTATTAAATGTGGTACACACACCTCCACTTACCAAACTTGTGATTCTACAAGGATGAGTACTGAACTGAGTCATCAAGATACTAGGAGCCTCTCGGATCCCATACCTACTATAGTTAATTGCACCCCTTCAAATCCTGCAACCACAATGGTTGTAGTGTTAGAGGCACCTATGATCGTTGATTCCCATCCTATAGTGAATAATCAACTTATTTCCATGAACCCATTTGGGTCTCTTGGTCACTCACCGAGCTATAATGTTTAATCCATCCTGATGGCCTCTATTCCTTTTTCCTATGGTATGTCGAATTTCACTTTGCAGTTTTCAAACTCCATCCCAGTTGTTGGCCCTAATGCTAGCATTGGACTTGGGGGAACACATCCTCCTTATACTCCATTCTTCTTTGGTGGCTCTCAAATCCCTCAAATGACTCCTACTATGGGAGGCACTCCTTCTTTTAACCCTGGGTCTAATCTTGTTTCGTCTAGGTGGAGTAACCAACCTGGTGGAAAATCTTCTTCTAAAGTTTCATCCTTTATCATCACCTCCTCAATATCGATTCCGGCCAACACGTTTGGCATGACAAATCCAACTTTATCCTCCAGATTCACAGTCAGAGGAGGTTAGTTTCTGTAATGCCCATATATATATCTAAACATCGTTATCCTCATAAGAAATTTATTTCTTAACTAAGACAATACCTATTCAGCATAATATTGATATTCATACTAGCAACTTCAGCAATTTAGATTCATCAAATATTAACGACTTCATAGCAGAATAAAATAAATGCATAATTTAACAGGTTATCTAGTTGTGATGCTAATTTCCATTGCCATCTTCCTTGCTGCTACTCTCCTGCTACCTGCTACACAGTCCAGTCCTATTGCAAGCACAGAAAAATAATTGCCCAAAACTATTGTCCACCCTGCCAACTAGGAAAACGACCTAGCTTCAGGATATCTATGGATATCCTGGCCCTCCGAGCCCAAAACCTCTAGCAACTTGGTGCCTGCTTGATCGATATGTCACAACCAGAAAATCTCGTGCCTCAATCTGAGCACACCAATATCACAGCCCCTCTTGGCTCTCTTCCCATAGAAAGAAAATAGTCCCCCCCGTAGAATGATCCTCCTCCCACTCCTTCCTTCCTTCCTTATCCCTCCTTCCCGACACTCCTCCCCATTAACTTCCTACCTAACCCATTTATTACCCTTTTCCATTCCCATTAATTCTTTTATATTCTCGGGATTCTTATGTTATCCCTTCTTGTATATGTAACTTAATTTAAATATTATATTTTATTATCCACCTTTTATTTAATACTTTATTAATTAATGAATTAATTAATAATTAAATTAATAATTAACTATCATGAACAACTACTTTAATAATAATCAATTAGAAATGTTATTTTAAGACATAACTATAGTTTAGCTAATATTTTAGGATTATATTGTTAAATTAATTATTCTTAATAATCAAGGGTCGTTACATACACCCACCCTTCAGGAAACTTCATCCCGAAGTTAAGGTATCTTATGGTACAAAGAACAAGAACATGGTTCACACATTCATAACAAGTAACCGACATTATTAGTAAGTAAGTCAAGAGAACTCATATATACTAGTGTATATGTACAAGAATTGTATGTGTAGCTAGTACATACAATTCTCGTACATGTACTAATAATCAAACTGTCATCCTTTAGTATTTTATGTATGCATCCAATCCAGTGAGCAAGACTAGTCTTTTATAAAAGACAACAATCAATTGATTGTGTGAGAATTCGTTTAATTACAATTGTTCGGTTTAATAATTTATTTTAAACTACTGTGGTTTAGTTACATAATAATGAATCTTCATATATATACATTTTTCTTCATCACAATCCACCACATGAAAAATCTCCATATAGTCTCAACTATTCTACTCATCCTTCCTCCCTAACCTACTTCCAACTCCATTCCTATTCGTCCTCTGCTAGACTATCTTGGAGCATCAGCTATACTGACCTAACTCCAAATAGAACCCGTAAGTGGAAGTGTCGATATCTTGACCAAACTTCCCTAGCAGGCAACTGACAGTCCTCATCACATGTCTTGGGGAGCGTGAACCAACACCGTCCTCCCAGGACTTCAGGTTTCGGAGGATACACGGTGGGAAATGCCTCCACCGCTCCTAATCAGATCTAGGGTCCACCGCTACGATGGCCCACCCTACAATGGAGTATACAAGGTGGGAAATGCCTCCACCCCTCCTAACAGAACCAGGGTCAACACCCTACAATGGAATATACAATGGCACCGTGTTGCTAGAGGTTTTTTCATGGTTTATTTGTTTTTGGGAAGTGTTAGTACCAAAATCATGCAATAGTCCATGTATCATAGCAATACATTCAAACCAATATAATTTCCATATACAATATTCATACCATAATGTTTCTCGGTTAGTGGTCCTAATATCCACTTTCACCATCAATATCCCTTGGCTATTTCATAGCCCATAACCTGCAGATTAGTCTGTAACACAAACTCATACATTTGCATGCATTATCATCATGTAATTGCATACTAGCATCATTTCAATTTGGTATCCCTGTACCGATATGTTAACATCAAATTTTTCCTATTAGAAATAGATCTCATAATATCCCATAATTCAATTTCATCACCCTTTCACAAGATTATCATTTACTCAAACTAGATTGCATCATATCTAACATCATACTAATAGCATTTAAACATTCATTTAATCCACATTCTCACAATGTGCCGCATCATATACATCATCATCAATAACATTTAAACATTCGTAAAGTTTACATTCACATAATATATCACATTACATACATCATCATCAATAACATTTAAATATTCATAAAAGTTCATAAATTTTAAAGTTTAAGTGTATCACTTAATAGTTTCACTGTGACTAGAAAATGAAGTATATAGTCCTCAAGTAGTCCTAGCTGTCTAAGTCAAAAGGTGGTGTTACATACACCCCACCTTCGAGAAACGCGTTCTCGAGGTGGTCAAAATAGTGAGGGATAATCTCGTCGTAGTGTCTCAACATCTTCCCAAGTAGCATATCCTGGACTATACTTGTCCCACTGGACCTTAACTTGGTCTACTAGATGGTTCCTGAGCTCTCGGACTCTATGGTCCAATATGTGTAACGGTTCTACCGTGAGGGTTCCCACGTCCGATACCTACAATTCCTTCCAATTTAGTTTATGTGATTCATCAGCAACATAATGACGTAAAACAGATACATGAAATACATTATGATTTTTATGCAAGTGAGGTGGCAGTACGAGACGATAGGCAACAGGTCCAATCTTCTCTTGGATCCTTCATGGTCCTATAAACCAAGGTGACAACTTTGTCCCCTTCCCAAACCGTATGGTACTTTTATTAGGCCTGATATGAATGAAAACCTGGTCTCCCACTTAATAACTTCGGTCGGTCCTGTGTGCATCTCCATAGCTTTTCTTCCTATCCTGTGCTTCCTTTAATCTCTGCCTAATCTGAATCACCTGTTCTTCCATTTCTTGAATCAATTCTGGCCCAATTGTTACTCAGTCTTCTAGTCTATCCCAACTCAATGGCATTCTGCATGGCCTCCCGTACAAATCTTCGTAGGGTGGCATTCCAATGGAACTATGATAGCTGTTATTATAGGCAAACTCTACCAAAGGTAGGTACTTGTCCCACTGGGTTTGATTATCCATTACATACATCCTAAGCATGTCTTACATAACTTGATTTACTCTCTCAGTTTTCCCATCTATTTCAGGATGATAAGTTGTGCTTAAGTTCAACTGAGTTCCCAACGCTGACTGTAAACTTATCCAAAACCTAGAAGTGAATCTAGAGTCCCTATCTGAAATGATCTTCTTAGGTATCCCGTGCAAACGGATAACCTCGCTTACAAACACACGTGCCACATCAGTGACATCGTAAGTGTCTATAACCAGAATAAAATGAGCACTCTTAAATAATGACCATCTCCTTGGAGTTGTGTCATCATTTATTCCCTCAGATTGACCTTTAATGGTACCAAGGAGAAGATACATGGTCTCCTACCCAAGCCATCTGCGACCATATTTTTCTTTCCCTTGATGTACGGAATACCCAAAATCGTACTCACTCAAAACTTACTCCATCGCCTTTGCCTGGAATTCATATTTCTTTGAGTGAAGAGATGTTTTGAACTTTGATGGTCTGTTTTGAGCTCAAAGTTTCGCCCAACAAGATAGTGCCTCCAAAGTTTCAGAGCTAGCATTACAGCTGCCAACTCTAAATCATGAGTCATGTATAACTCTTCATGTTTCTTCAACTTCCTTGATGCATAAGCTATCACTCCTCCATCCTGCATTAGCACGGCTCCCAACCCTTGCTTCGAGGCATCCGTGCAAACTGTGAAGTCGTTTTCCATATCCGGCACTCATAGAATTGGCGCACTAGTTAGTAACCTCTTAAGCTCAATGAACACCCTATCACACTCTTCTGTCCATTCATACCTGACCCCCTTGCGTTGAAAAGTGGTGATGGGTTTTGCTATTTTTGAGAATTCTTCTACAAATCTCCGGTAATAACCTGCTAGCCCCATGAAGCTCCTCACCTCATGGGCATTTTTCGGCACTGGTCATTCCATAATGGCCTTTACCTTTTCTGGGTCCATAGAGATTCCTTCACCAGAAATGATATGACCTAAATAGTGGATCTCTTTCTGGAATAAGGAACACTTCGACAGCTTCCCATACAATTTGTTCTCTCTTAGGCAGGACAACACTATTCGCAAGTGTTCCTCGTGTTCTCTTTCATTCTTGGAATAGATGAGGATGTCATCTAAAAAGACTTGTACACAACAGTCTAAGTACTTCCGGAATACGCCGTTCATGAGGCTCATGAATACTGCTGGCGCATTGGTCAATCCGAAAGGTACTACCACAAAATCGTAATGTCCAAACCGAGTTTGGAAGGCATTTTTTGGGATATCACCTTCCTTAATTCTTAACTGATGATGCCCTGATCGCAAATTGATCTTTGAGAATACCATTGCTCCTTTCATATGATCGAATAGGTCATCTATTCGCGGCATTGGGTACCTATTTTTCACTGTAGCACGGTTCAAATCCCTATAGTCTATACACAGTCGTAAGGATCTGTCCTTCTTCTTTACAAAAATTACCAGTGCGCCCCATCATTCCTCAATTCTAGAAACATGTACAACTATTCATATAAGAGTGGGGTATTAATTTCTTGCCACCCCTTGTCTCTCCCGAACTAACCTCATTGACATTCAATAATTTTTATACCAGTCCTCTTAGTCACTCATCACTACAACTAGACAAATAAATTTTTTTTTTTTTTTTCAGTGCCTCTCTGTGCTCTTGTGATAATGTTCTTGTTGTAAGACATGCAAAACATCTATGCTCTCCTTTCTTCTTTGGTTGGGACACTATTCTTGGCACATAAATTATTCTCTCATTTCTATATAAGTAATAAGAAAATCAACATGTTCTCTGAGGATGTTGTCTCTATACAAACAGATAAGTATTTCTCTTTG
>JASDQU010241294.1:86706-103028 GCA_032191745.1 Picea mariana
ACCACCTTGCAATTCAAGGGGGTGGCGGGTTTCACTATTTTTGAGAATCCTTCTCCAAATCTCCGGTAATAACCTGCTAGCCCCATGAAGCTCCTCACCTCATGGGCATTTTTTTCGGCACTGGCCATTCCATAATGGCCTTTACCTTTTTGAGTCCACAGAGATTCCTTCACCGGAAATGATATGACCCAAATAGTGGATCTCTTTCTAGAAGAAGGAACACTTCGACAACTTCCCATACAATTTGTTCTCTCTAAGGCAGGACAACACTATTCACAAGTGTTCCTCGGGTTCTCTTTCATTCTTGGAATAGATGAGGATGTCATCTAAAAAGATTTGTACAAAATGGTCTAAGTACTTTCGGAATACACCGTTCATGAGGCTCATGAATACCGCTGGTGCATTGGTCAATCCGAAAGGTACTATAACAAACTTGTAATGTCCAAACCGAGTTCGGAAGGCAGTTTTTGGGATATCACCTTCCTTAATCCTTAACTGATGATACCCTGATCATAAATCAATCTTTGAGAATACGACTGCTCCTTTCATCTGATTGAAAAGGTCATCTATTCGCGGCATTGGGTACCTATTTTTTCACTGTAGCACGGTTCAAGTCCTGTAGTCTATACACAGTCGTAAGGATTCATCCTTCTTCTTTACAGAAATTACTAGCGCACCCCATCATTCCTCAATTGTAGAAACATGTACAATTATTCATATAAGAGTGGGGTATTACTTTCTTGCCACCCCTTGTCTCTTTCGAACTAACCTCACTGACATTCAATAATTGTTATACTAGTCCTCTTAGTCACTCATCACTACAACTAGACAAATAATTTTTCAGTGCCTCTCCGTGCTCTTGTGATAATGTTCTTGTTGCAAGACATGCAAAACATCTATGCTCTCCTTTCTTCTTTGGTTGGGACACTATTCTTGGCACATAACTTATTCTCTCATTTCTAGATAAGTAATAAGAAAATCAACATGTTCTCTGAGGATGTTGTCTCTATACAAACAGATAAGTATTKYTCTTTGTAGTTTTTTTTTTTTATATCTKCTACAGTAACTTCCCACTGACATGCACTAAGCCTTGGTTTGGAGTTCTCTAGTCCCAAGGCCATCATCTATTCATCATAACCATCACTATGTACATTACTCCCTTATGTGCATTCACCACTTCCACACCTCACTCTCTTATACATTGCAAGTCACTCTCCTGTGTGGTACTTTGTTCAAACCACCTCACTATTGTCACCTATCAGGTTAATAATTCCAAACCTAAAAATGCGACAAATGTTGAACATAWTTTTTTTTTCTACCCAAGTAACACTATTTGGGGAGACAAGAACAAAGTTAGTTATAAGTTATAACATGTGTGCATGTGATCTTCATAACTCACTCATAAACATGAGCACCAAGTAATGCCACGAAATATACTTAATAAAAAAAATTTATATGTGTTGGTGGTGGTGATACAATTCAATATCTAGGGCTCTCTTCATTCATGTGACGTGACACACTATGCTTCTATGTTGAGAACACATTGATTCACCAACATAATGACATATACTGCAAATCAGGCACATATCTACACTAATGACACTTACATGTGTGTTAATTACCTCATGCTTCATAATTATTTATAATAATAATAATAATAATAATAATAATAATCTAATTTAAGGTCACAACCTAGCCAAACACCAAATTGATGTATGAGGCCCCCTCATTTCTAGGGCAAGGACTACCCTCCATGCATCAATTTGACTACCAAGTCTATAGAGGTGTACATACCCTAGCGCCTTCTAGATTCAAACCTATGTTCATGGCCCTCATACCACACCTTCACTCTTATTAAATGTATGTCGATATATTATGCATAGCAATGACCATTTTGGGGTTAAAATGGTTGTTAAGAAAGACAAAGATCATAGGTGTAGGTTAGGAGGAAAATCTTAATAAGTATGCAGTCAACTATACTGCCTCCACCTTTATGGGGTTGGTAATACAAAGACTCAAATATTGGAAATATAGAATGACGATATAAAACAAACCATGAATGGGACACACCAAGCACTAAGAATCACCCCACTAAATGATATCACCCTAAGAAGAGTTACACAAAAAATCTTCAATACATATCAACGTGCAATTCCATGTCTATATGCAGTGAACTGGGAAATGTAGGACAATGGTGAACTACAATGGATACACTCTTATTCATGTAATAAATAAAAAATAAAGAGGAATTAATGGAGGGCATGCCAGAGATCTATGGTTTGAATCATGCGGCTGCCAAATTATTCCAAGGGCATCATGAAATTTGGGATTTGTCAATGGTGGTCTTGTGAGTCAATGCTCCAGATGATGACATTCAATGGGAGTAAATTAATACAACAACAACTTGGTTTCTTGATACATCGTTCTTGTGTGAAGACTGCGTTAGATCTTAGTCCTGGTGTCGGGTTTAATTCTCAGCACAACACAACGGGCTCTACCTGAGAATCCCCAAATACATATTCATTATTATTATTTTGGTTTGATGTTTTTCCACCCCCATTGGCAGGCGAAGAAATAAGAATAAATTGAGAGAGGCAGAAGGATAGAACAATATACGACATTCCTCTGCTTCTCACAGAAACTGCATCAATCAATTGGCTCAGTTCATATCAATATCTGTGGAGAAGAAGACAAGGTTTAGGAATTGGGATTACTTGCTATGTTTTCTTTGCTGGCGGTAATATAGTGCAACTTTGAACATAAGTATGGCCAAGAAAAACAAGATTTAGGAGAAGGATGAAGGGAAGAGCCTGAACAATCAACACCCAAACTACTTTTAGGTCCTCGTAATATATATATAATTTATTTTGTATTAAGGCTTTATAGATATATAAAATATAATAAATATATATAATTTTATATCAAATCTTTATATATATATGAAAGAATATAATTTAAATTAAAACAAATTTAATAAATAAAATATAAAACAAATGAAATTAATTAAAATATTAATAATTATAATAGAATCAMAATAAGGTAAATTAACAATATAATGACAATTTAACTAACAATTATTTAAATTGGAGGATGGGAAACATCGGACCTTGCATGAGGCCCACGTGCCTCCCTCCCCCATTCCCTAAATAGAAAGTTAACCCTAGCCGAACCCTAATAGTYTACTTGTTTGTTTTTCTCATCTGCTATCCATAAGGCAACCTCACCCTACCTCTGTCGCCATGGTTATTTGTTTACAGGTTGCARGTTTAAGGTGCGGTTTGGAGTTTTAATGGAGCGGCCACATCCTAGAAATGAGGCACACTGAATGGCTACATGGAAATGCCAGTTCAAGATCATGGCCCCCTCATTTCCCTCTGTGCGCAGCCAATTTAAGGCATGTGGTGAGATAGGTTCAGAAGGGGTGCGGCCCATGGCCTCACTGTGGGTGAATGGCTTCCGCGGATTGAGCATGAGCAACACAGATTTGGGCATGCGTTTTTTTTTTTTTTTGCAGCATGTGAGAACCTCACCCAAAGACAAGCCTCCACTCTTTTCATAAATAGATGCTATCTTTGGATGCTAGACGCATGGTATTGGTTTATGTGTTGTTGAAAACCCGTGGTTGTATGTGCAGGTGCTAGCTTTATGTTCATCCCTGGTGCAATCAGAATAAAAGTTATATGTATCTTTCAGACCAAGAGCTTTATTAATGCCCATGCGATGTGTTGCAGGTGCTATCTTTGGCTTGGGCTTTGGGGTTTGGTGTCAGCACTGGCTTTGTCTTGTCTGTTGGTTGTTGGTGTATGAAATGGCGTTGGCTTGGAGATTGGCCTTCGAGCCCCAAATCTTTTCATAAATAGAGCACACCGAGCCTTCTATCTTCAACACCTATGGTTTTCAAAAATATACAGAGTGCTCACAGATCTGAGTAAGAGCGCTCAGATTTGAAGTTTTGTCTTGGGCTTCAGGGTTTGGTGTCTGCGCTGTGCTGGCGCTGCTTTGTGCTTTTTTTTTTTTCTTTTTTTTTGGGCTTGGGCTCAGACTCAATGAGATTTCCAAATCGACATCTATTATGAATTTTCTGCTCCTGTTATTTCGATTTCATACAGGGCAAGACGTCCGAAGAGGTTCACAAGGGCGAATGATGGTTTAAAACAGCTTGCTCCTATGTGTAAGTATATAGTTATACGCTTTCAGTCAGTGAATCGTTTGTGTTACTTTTCCCCTTTTTTTTTGAAACTAATTCTGTTTTACTGTGATTTGTTTGTATTGGGCATGGATTTTCTAAAAAAAAAGGGTTACTATGGTAATTTTAGCAGCCAAAACTACTTGTGCTTTAGAACGTAGGAGTCATTAAAGGGTTTTGGTGTCGGCGCTGGCGCTAGCTTCTGTATTTGCTACAGACCTGCCATGGGCTCACTTCATCAAGCCAGCACAAACACACAAGCCTGATCAAAACATTTCACAGGTACTGGGATGATGGTTATCTAGAAAAAGAATTTATTGAAGATCCACATAGCTTTCTTTCATGTTATATATCGTGAAGAGTCCTTGGAGGAACAAACTCCACCTTCATCTCGTGAGCTACTTGTGTATGATATTTCAGGTCTAGAAGAGGCAGTGGATAATAAAGGTAGTACAAAGATTTTATTGCAGCCCCATGTGAAGAAGTTTCAGATATTGAAGAAGACAATGGTTTGGTAAGTTATAGTATTCTTCAAGTTTTTTTGAATTTGATGATGTACATGTTTATGATTTGGAAAGGGATATTTTTGAAGACAAACCCTTAAAAGATAAGAAATGTTCAAATCTGTTTAAAGGCGGCCAAGAGTATGAGGAAAGTGAAGATTTTTTTGACCCTTGGACAACCATAGATATTGGATGTATATTCAAAAAAAATTCATAACTATTTTCCAGTCATTTTCTTTTTTCATTAATAATGTATATTTTTTTTCAAGCGTTTAGAGCATTTGAGGTAAAAGAAGAGAAATTTTCCAGCCAACATCATATTCAAATTTTGGTATATTTGTATGTGAAATTTCAGCTGGAATTTATGTTTTATGTGACATTGCATAGAAGTAGCTTACAATATAGTTGCTTTGAATACTGAATCATATTAACATCCTCTAAATTTTTTTTGAACTTGGCCCATAGGCCTCGCTTCTTATTTAACCTAATGCGTTTATTTGTTTTTATTTTTATTTTTATTAATGTTTCTATATTTTATGTGTAGGTTAAGCGTGGCTAGAGTTTTTTCTCAAAAGAATGTACAAATAAAACTAAATGTACAAATAAAAAAAAAACTACCTCTTATTTAGGCCCTCGGTTCCATATTTGAACCAGGGCTCTGATACCAAATGTAATGCCCATATATATATCTAAACATCGTTATCCTCATAAGAAATTTATTTCTTAACTAAGACAATACCTATTCAACATAATATTGATATTCATACCAACGACTTCAGCAATTTAGATTCATCAAATATTAACGACTTCATAGCAGAATAAAATAAATGAATAATTTAACAGGTTACCTGGTTCTGATGCTAATTTCTGTTGCCAGCTGCCTTGCTGCTACTCTCCTTCTACCTGCTACACAGTCCAGTCCTGTTGCAAACACAGAAAAATAATTTCCCAAAACTATTGTCCACCCTGCCAACTAGGAAAACGACCTAGCTCTAGGATATCTACGGATATCCTGGCCCTCCGAGCCCAAAACCTCTAGCAACTCGGTGCCTGCCTGATCAATATGTCACAACCAGAAAATCATGTGCCTCAATCTGAGCACACCAATCTCACAGCCCCTCTCGGCTCTCTGCCCATAGCAAGAAAATAGTCCCCCCCGTAGAATAATCCTCCTCCCACTCCTTCCTTCCTTCCTTATCCCTCCTTCCCGACACTCCTCCCCATTAACTTCCTACCTAACCCATTTATTACCCTTTTTCATTCCCATTAATTCTTTTATCTTCTCGAGATTCTTATGTTATCCCTTCTTGTATACGTAACTTAATTTAAATATTATATTTTATTATCCACCTTTTATTTAATACTTTATTAATTAATGAATTAATTAATAATTAAATTAATCATTAACCATCATGAACAACTACTTTAATAATAATTAATTAGAAATGTTATTTTAAGACATAACTATAGTTTAGCTAATCTTTTAGGATTATATTGTTAA
Organism: Picea mariana; assembly: GCA_032191745.1. NCBI lineage: Eukaryota > Viridiplantae > Streptophyta > Pinopsida > Pinales > Pinaceae > Picea > Picea mariana. Next base: position 92,897 of record JASDQU010241294.1, read on the forward strand.
ATTAATTATTCTTAATAATCAAGGGTCGTTACAGTTTCACACATTGGGAAACTCCCAACCTGGAGCCACACCGACTAGGGGCAGTTTTTATAACCCTCATCAGAAAATTCCTACTGGAATGGTGCCCAACCAACCTATTATGAATCATCATGGAGGAGTGTTGACGAGCGAAATTGACCGTCCATCAACTGGAAGAGTGAGTCTGGTCCGGGGTTGTCTAAATAACCCAAGCCGTTTGGTGTAACTCATTCTGACGGGTTTAATGGCTCCATTAGCCAATCTAAGAATCCTAAAAGAAACGAATAAAAGAGAGAAATAACTAAATAATTAATAAACACTATATATATGTGTGCATATGATCTAATTTAACTAGTTATTGTATTTAAGCATAAGATATACAAGTCTCATTTATTTACATGATTTACAAGATGCAAGTTTTAATCGAAACTTACGAAAATCAATGGAAAAATGATTGCTTCTAGGAAGTAGATAAAGAAAGCACATAAAAATATTTAGTGTTTTTCTTTTATAAATTTAAAGAATCTTGCAAAAAAAGTTAATGAAACATGAACATGTGGATAGTCAAAGATGAACCATACATTCATTGTTTCATTCATAAACAACTTAACTAGATAACACACATAATAACCTGTTGCTAATCAACGAAACTGGTATTTATCTTTTTTTATTGTATGAGCTCCTGCCTATACTATTGTTAAGGGAAACCTATAATAGAACAATACTAGCACTTCCAGAAAACATTCAAAGAAGTATTTGATATTGGAGTAAATTATTAACAACAGGAAGACAACTAATTAAAAATTGTGTGATCTTAAGATAATCAATATTTAAGAACGAAAGAAAACTCAATTCTGGGTATTGATATTATCCATGATTAACATTAAAAATAAATTCCACAATAATCAAATGATCGATTGATCACACATAAAAATGGAATAAGAAATTATGGGAAGCATATAACATTTAATAGTATGAAAACACCATATGATTGACAAACTAAAGCTAAAATCAACCGTTATAACATTTTCATAATACAACAATAATGAAAGAATGAAATGGAATAAGTATCACACAGGTCTAAAGCTAAAGATGAATTACTTTCCCATATTCTTTCTCAAAATCACATGCCCATATTGTAGTCCTGGAAGAATTGTTTTGGATAATAGACTCTTAAAGATTGGAAAAATTAATATATACATGATAATAATTAACCATGTATTGATAAAAAAAACTAAATCTATTTAAATCAATTCATAATCAATTATTCAAAGAATATGAAAATATTATATGAAAATAAAACCATTTTACTCACAAGACAAAAGCCATTAAGCAACCTGGAATTCCATATTCTTCTTTAAAAATACTCGTCCATTCTCCCAAAGCTTCCAGCCATCCATTACTCCATTTTAAAAGAAATAAAAAGTTAAAAAAAAACAATAATATACAAAATAGAAAGGATTAAAATCCTCCTCTCCAATTCCTGAATTTTTGGCTCTGATCTTTCTCATATATTTATAAAAATGAATGAGCAGTCTCAGTGTCACTATTAATTTCCGCCACCTGAAATTTGCCTCTAAACGAGACCCAAATATCTCTCAAATCATACATTTTTTTGGGAAAATGTCTTTGCAAAAGGTAAATGGGTCCATTTTGGTTCTGGGTTTTCAACCGTTTCATCAAATTCCTCACGGTTTGTCTGCAATCAGTTCTGTAAAATCGTCTGTCTGATCTTGACACCTTTCCAAATTTTATCTATTGTTGCTCATAAAATTATTTGTAGTAATCCAAAATTATTTTTGGATCAATCATATTGAATGTATTTGGATAATAAAATCAAGCCATGATCAGATCCGTATCAAATATTTGATAATAGAAACCTGTGAAACAAAAATAAACCTAAATTAATAACCTAAAAATTGTGAATAAAACAAAATCTAGAAAAATAAAAAATGAATTTGAACTAACTATAACTTATAAACAAACATTGTTTATAATTTGTTTTCAAATATGATCTAGAAGCTTCAAGTTAATGGAGAAAAAATATTAATTTTAGTTTTTTACAAAATCAAACAAATGATAGATAATTCTTTTATTATTATTATTTTGAAATGAGATGCAAAATGAAAAAAAAAAGAATTTAATTAATTAATATCACCAAATGATTTCATGAAAATGAGAAACCAACCAAGATATTATTTGATGAAGTATTGAACTCATTATTCAAAATAGGAAAACTTGCTAATGAGCAAAATAAATAACACATAATCATAATTTAAACGAAAGTAAACATTTGATAAAAATTAACGTTTTTGTTGAAATTGAGATTTTTATGTTCATTTCTAACTTTTGACATATACTCTTGTAATGAATGTCTCATACTATAGTGAATGTATTAAGTTTGTCTCAAAGCAAACCAAGGTATGGAACTATTTGAAAAGGTTGATTCTGTAGCTCATTATAATTATCAAGATTCTAATGGGGGCCCTTTAAATTTTGTAAAAATTAGGGGGAGTTGTTGGGGCCCAAAAAATGGTAACTTACTGGGTGAAGCAGTTATCTCTGATCTAGTAAGATTTCATCTCAAGAAAGAAAATAATAAGACTTGAAAAATGATTTAAGCTCCCTGAAATAAATTCACTCTGAGACCATATAGTATTAGGATAAGCTCAATGTTATAACCAAAAAATAGAGTTTTCTTTGCAGAGGATTATAACCTGAAATAATGTCTTAATCAAGGAGTCGTGATGTTTATAAAATAAATTCAATACCATTGACAAAGCCACTGCTGCCAGCAGGCATCCATAGCCTCGACAAGGATGTCATTTAACCCACTCAAATGCTTTAATCCCATCCAATAGTTGTATCCACATGATGTATACTTCCATAAAAGTTAATTTAAAAACATATACCTGCTACCTCTCGACCCGACATTGCTTCATTGCCAGCAGGCCTGTTCAGTACCCCGACGAAGTTGTCTTGGTATCATGTGTGTATTTACCCGCTGCCAGTGAGCCTGTTCAGTACCCTGACGGGTTTACACACACTTCCCACACAAAAGTGCTTTCAACCCTCTTATGCCACTTTTAAATAATAATACAATTATAGATTTCTTGATGACAAAGAGAGCGGGGTGATACTGGAGGTTAATTGCAATACAGGTGAATAGTTGACCATGTTATTTATTTTCTTTCAAAACTGGAAGTTTTATCATGGTTTAGAGATTTTAGATTTCCTTTATGAAATCATCTAGAGAATTGGGAAGCACTTAAAAGTGATTCCTTAAGAATATGGATGGCATAAAAAGTTTAAAGATCATCGCAATTCTCAAAGATTTAAATCATATCTCTGGTGTAATACTCTAGTAAAGATAATTTGAGGACAAAATGAGAGTGACAATTGACTTAAAAATCAATTGTCTGAGCTATATCTTAATACCGGGACCTCTTTGAACTATTTCAAATTGCTTGAAAAACACAAGTCTTAAAATAATTGCTTCCTTCTACAATAATTCTTTGATCAGAAATACATTGATTCAAAAAGAAAAATAAGAAGAAAACTCATTCAAAATAATCAAAGAAAACAAAAGCACACAACAAACCAAATCAAATTTTATTAATGGGATTCAAAATCAAAAGTACACAAAATCAAAACAACAAAAGAAAACATTTTAGGAAATGATTTTGGCCAAAGATAAACTTGAGTTTTTGTATCCACTATCATCTCACTATAAAATAAAGAAAGAACTAAATCATATAAAATATCATGTGCGAGTAAGTTCTTTTCTTAAAATAGTGATGCATAAGATGTTACTTTTACCAAGCATTATTATTAAAAATAAAAGAGACTAAAAATAAAAAAATCCTCATTAAGATGAGTGCAGTCATACTCGTGGCACCTTGGGTCAGGGTTGAATTGATAGTTTAAATTTACTTATCTCTTTACTTTCCATTTAAAATTTTCATGATGATACTATGTTTTCGAAAAGAAATATTCAATGAAAAGCAGAGAGAAAAAGATTTAAAGTGGACTTCCCTGACAACATTCATATTATGGTTCTCTTGGTGTGCCCACTTATGTTCATAACTACATTATTACAAAGAGAAAAACTGAGAAATAAAACTAAAATAAAACCTACTCCTAAACCTACTATAACTACTAAACAAATAAAAAATGCTAAGTGAAGTCATGCTTCCAATGTAGCCATTAGAGTAATTCTAATCATGCAATAGAAACAAGATCAAATATTACTAACAAGAATGGTAGTATATCGAAAAATAACAAAAATATATCATACTTACCATTATTATCATCGTTTAAAAATAAAGCAAGCATGACCTTACCATTCCCTTGAAACTTCTCGATGTACGAATCCTCCAACCATTCTGCAATCTTGTCGTGATATGGGTCATAATGGCATGGAAGAGTGTAAGTAAGTTTGGAAAACTTGTCATTATTATAGGGCCCTGACATAACCATCAACCAAGGTCCAAGTGCCCCATCCTCCTGACAATTCTCCAAGTGTTCATCAATTTCTTTACATGAAAGATATAAGAGAATCATGTTATGCTTACTTCCTAGATATTTAGGTAAAAACAAAGCAAGCACAACTTTATCTTTATTATGAAGATTTTTTAGATACGAATCTTCAATCCATTCTAAGATCCTGTCATAAAAATTAGGATGCAAACTATGAATTTGATGAAATGGATACATCAACAGGGAACACATCATAAGAGGATTCATGACATCAGTTAGATTATTGGTTTGAATGCTTCCTTTGATGAGATTGATTGTTTCAAAATGTGAAGCATAAATATTAAAATTCGAACTAATCAAAGAACGAATATGCAATGTAGAATATTCGATCTCCATAAGGATAAGTGCATTGTCTTTTTCAAAAATAAATCTTGTAAAATCATCTTGCAACATGTCTTTTTCCCATGCGAGTGATGAAAGTGAAAGAGCGTCAAATCCGATTTCATAAATGTTAGGTTTGGAATTAATTTCACCAAAATTTAGCATATTGAAAGGATATGATTGTGGCCAAAAAGAGTAGGATGTTGTAGGTAAGATGTCAAGTTCAACAGAGTCTAGGAATAGATCAGGATATAAAAAATAAAAGGAATCAGAAATAAGCACATGAAAAGAATCTCTTGAACTACGATACTTAACAATGGTATTCTCAAGACATTTATCTTCACTTTCTTTAAAACTCTTACTTTGTTTTGGTGACGAATTCCTCAACATAATATGATCATCTGGATTTGCCTTTTGTGTAATAGATAATTCAAAATTTACGTGACAAACATCTAGTCTTTCCTGTGAACAAAGTGCATTTTGAGGATGAAGGTTTAAGGTTTCTTCTTCTAGTTGCATATCTTCTTCTTTAATCAGTTTCATAGGAGTACTAGAACATTCAAGACGATTTTCGTCGCTTAAGTGTTCTTCAATGACTGATTTTAAATATTGATTAGAGCATGAGTTAAAAGAATGAGGATATTCACCTTGAGCCAGAAACAAATCTTCTTCCATACTGATCGTAGACTGAAAATACAATGATTCAGAGGAAAAACCAATTTGGTTGTCAATAAGAACTTGGTCAATATATTCTACCTCCCTAGCTTGTTCAACATTGTCGGAAGGCTTCTTCTCTTCTTGCAATGAGAATTGTTCTTGCAATTGAGTGATAGGATTTGCAATTGGTTCTTTGTTCGTGATTGAATATGACTGGATGGAAGGGATGAAAGCATCATAGAAGAGATTTAATGGAAATGACATGCCATCGAGATTAAATTTACAGAGGATATGATAGACTCCTGTCAAAAAGTCTTCTGAAGATGAATCGTCGTTGATTAGCGAAGTATGAAATTCTTCACATAATTGATCGAAATCATAAATTTCAAAAGCATCTAGAAACTCATCCACAAATTGAAACCAATAAAAAATGTGACATACTGGAAAGGATTCAAACCAATGTTTAATCCAACCTCTAAAAGTAAAAGCAAACAGTCTGCATAAAAATCTTAAATCTAAGATGTCATGTTTGATGCATTTGCACCAAAACTTGTTAAGGTGGTATTTAGCAGATGTATTGCCTCCACCATCAAAGGTGAGTTTGGACAAGTGAGAGACTGTCTCATTGGGAACATCGGGTAATGAGAAGTTGAAATCATGTTCCAACACAGTGATTTGGCGAGCCATGGAGGAATTGAATACATTTAAAATAAAGGCTCCTACAAGGCCAGCTTGTCAGTCGACCCTCCTTCTAGTGCCATTTGTTGACGGATGAAATTGACCGTCCATCAACTGGAAGAGCGAGTCTGGTCCGGGGTTGTCTAAATAATCCAAGTCGTTTGGTGTAACTCGTTCTGACAAGTTTAATGGCTCCGTTAGCCAATCTAAGAATCCTAAAAGAAACGAATAAAAGAGAGAAATAACTAACTAATTACTAAAAACTATATATATGTGTGCATATGCTCTAATGTAACTGTAGTTATTGTATTTAAAAGCAGAAGATATACAAGTCTCATTTATTTACATGATTTACAAGATGCAAGTTTTAATCGAAACTTACGAAAATCAATGGAAAAATGATTGCTTATAGGAAGTAGATAAAGAAAGCACATAAAAATATTTATTGTTTTTCCTTTATAAATTTAAAGAATCTTGCAAAAAAATTTAATGAAACATGACCATGTGGATAGTCAAAGCTGAACCATACATTCATTGTTTCATTCATAAACAACTTAACTAAATAACACACATAATAACCTATCGCTAATCAACGAAACTAGTATTTATCTTTCTATATTGTATGATCTCCTGCCTGTACTGTTGTTAAGGGAAACCTATAACAAAACAATACTAGCACTTCCAGAATACATTCAAAGAAGTATTTGATATTGGAGTAAATTAATAACAACAGGAAGACAACTAATTAAAAATCGTGTGATCTTAAGATAATCAATATTTAAGAACAAAAGAAAACTCAATTCTGGGTATTGATACTATCCATCATTTAACATTAGAAATAAATTCCACAATAATCAAATGATCGATTGATCACACATAAAAAATGGAATAAGAAATTATGGGAAGCATATAACATTTAACAGTATGAAAACACCATATGATTGACAAGCTAAAGCTAAAATCAACCGTTATAACATTTTCATAATACAATAATAATGAAATAATGAAATGGAATAAGTATCACATAGGTCTAAAGCCAAATATGAATTACTTTCCCATATTCTTTCTCAAAATCACATGCCCATATTGTAGTCCTGGAAGAATTGTTTTGGATAATAGACTCTTAAAGATTGGAAAAATTAATATATAAATGATAATAGTTAACCATGTATTGATTAAAAAAACTAAAGCTATTTAAATCAATGCATAATCAACTATTCAAAGAATATGGAGATATTATATGAAAATAAAACCATTTTATTCACAGGACAAAAGCCATTAAGCAACCCAGAATTCCATATTCTTCTTTAAAATACTCATCCATTCTCCCAAAGCTTCCAGCCATCCATTACTCCATTTGAAAAGAAATAAAAAGTTAAAAAAAACAATAATATACAAAAGAGAAAGGATTAAAATCCTCCTCTCCAATTCTTGGATTTTTTTGGCTTTGATCTTTCTCATATATTTATAAAAATGAATGAGCAGTCTGGGCATCACTATTAATTTCCGCCACCTGAAATTTTCCTCTAAAAGAGACCCAAATATCTCTCAAATCATACATTTGTTTGGGAAATTCTCTATGAACAAGGTAAATGGGTCCATTTTGGTTCTGGGTTTTCAACCGTTTCTTCAAATTCCTCAAGGTTTGTCTGCAATCAGTTCTACAAAATCGTCTGTCTGATCTTGACACCTTTCTAAATTTTATCTGTTGTTGCTCATAAAATTATTTGTAGCAATCCAAAATTATCTTTGGATCAATCATCTTGAACGTATTTGGATAATAAAATCAAGCCATGATCAGATCCATATCAAATATTTGATAATAGAAACCTGTGAAACAAAAAAAAACCTAAATTAATAACCTAAAAATTGTGAATAAAACAAAATCTAGAAAAATAAAAAATGAATTTAAACTAACTATAACTTATAAACAAACATTGTTTATAATTTGTTTTCAAATATGATCTAGAAGATTCAAGTTAATGGAGAAAAAATATTAATTTTAGTTTTTTACAAAATCAAACAAATGTTGGATAATTCTTTTATTATTATTATTTTGAAATGAGATGCAAAATGAAAAAAAAGAATTTAATTAATTAATATAACCAAATGATTTCATGAAAATGAGAAACCAACCAAGATATTATTTGATGAAGTATTGAACTCATTATTCAAAATAGTCAAACTTGCTAATGAGCAAAAGAAAGAAAACATAATCATAATTTAAACGAAAGTAAACATTTGATAAAAATTAAAGTTTTTGTTTAAATTGAGATTTTTATGTTCATTTCTAACTTTTGACATATACTCTTGTAATGAATGTCTCATACTATAGTGAATGTATTAAGTTTGTCTCAAAGCAAGCCAAGGTATGGAACTATTTGAAAAGGTTGATTATGTAGCTCATTATATTTATCAAGATTCTAACGGGGGCCCTTTAAATTTTGTAAAAATTAGGGGGAGTTGTTGGGGCCCAACAATGAGGTTCTTACAATCCCGGACAAGGCCATGGTGCTTACCAGAACCCTGGATGGGATGTGATTCCCAAAGCACAATATTTCTAGGGAGCTTGGGGCCAGATGTCACAACCCCATCTCCCTTTTCTGGGCACACTCAACCTTCCATACTTGTCTAAGTTGATGAACGACCCTGTGTGTCATGATCCTACATGGCCCCTCGTTCCCACCAAGCTTCCTTTAGATATTCCAAAATTTGAAGGCGAGAATGGTGAGGATCTTGGTGATCATGTTACCACCTTTCACTTATGGTGCTCTTCGAATTCCCTTAATGATGATTCCATTCCGTTAAGATTGTTTCAACGCACCCTCATGGGGGTTGCCGCAAAATAGTATATAGAGATACCTAGGGGAGCATACGAGACCTTTACTAAGATGGTTTTAGTCTTCCTTAACCACTTCCAATTGTCATTTCATTACGATGTTGACCTAGAACTTTTGTCGACCTTCCACCAGGACAAAGCCACTCATATCTCAAATCACATATAGGAGTGGTGTAGATAGAAGAGGTTGATCAAGACTTGCATACCCACTAAGTTCCTATTAGAATGGTTCCTTAAGTCCTTACAACCTCCTATTTCAAAGGATGTTTCTACATCCAGGGTTACATATTGGGAAGAAGAAATCTTCAAATCCAAACAGTTAGATCTTATATAAGCTGAGTCTGGGATGTTATATGAGATTCTTATGGATGCAGTGAGGTCAAACTATGACCCTGGACAAAATCTCGGACCTCATGCTGATGGCATTGTAGGATCTGCCAATGTGAAATCCACAGACTTAGTGACAAGCCATTTGAAAGAGCTATCTCTAAACCAATCTGTAGGAGGGCCAACTTCGTGTGTGTGTTCCGATCCTAGTCAGTCGATGGATGTACATTCTGTGCAATCGTCAACTGACCCAAATGGTAACCAACAACCAGGCGGTAATAAGAATAAATGACATAATAATAATCGTAAGGGTGGGAAAAATAAAAATAAACCCAAGGACAATGGTAATAATGATAGGACGAATAATAACGCTGGTGAGGGAAAGAAAGAAATGTGTAAGGTGAAATTTCCCTGTAATCTTTGTACAAATGATTATCTCTACCACCCACCATGCTAACGAATCCTTTTACACATAACCATCACATGGCCTCGAGCTCCTAAAATGAAGGAAATGTGGCCCATGGGAGTCAAAACCCACCGACACAAGATGGTGACCATTTGTGCATCAATATTGTCAATTCTCAGGTAAATGTAGCCACCTGGTCTCATGATTATAGCTCTCCACAAACTGTACTTAGTCTAGAATCTCCTCCTCCTCTGGAGACACCCTTGCAAATCGAAAAACTAGAGCCACCGCCTCATATTCCAAAAGGAGTACTCAAGCTCTCTACCCACAATCCAAATGCTAGAGCC
>JASDQU010241295.1:86446-98724 GCA_032191745.1 Picea mariana
GATAATTCCCTTCGAGTTGCCCAACAATCTTAGAGGGAAAAGAAGGCTCTAGAGAGAACCCCTCTCATACATTATGGGATGAAGAAGGCACATTGGGAGAAAGGCTTGATCTACATGAGAGCAGATTTATATTGATTGTGTGATATCGGTCCATAGTTGTTGGCCTAAACATGATAATGTGCACACTAATTTTAAAAGGCACGAATCTGAAGAAAATTCATGATCTAGCCAAGAACGACACAGAAGTTCTGGGTAACACCTGATTCGAGTTCAAATATTCTCCAGGAAGATCGATTGTGTTGTGAAATACGTCGAGACACTTTGATTGGTAATATCGAGAATGCGTCAGGACCATAAGCCTCATGAGAATATAGAATTCAGGTTTGATGTCCGCCAATAAAAGGGAGAACTTGGCTTTGAAGGTTACCTATCTCGATGTTTTTGTATTCTTTAATCCATTAATGCATTTATATTCAACAAACATTGTGAATTGGATTGAGGCATGGAAGTGTATGTAAAGCATTGCAAAAACAGACAATCCATATGTGGTATAGTAGCGAAAGACCAATTTTTGGTATCTGAACCTTGGATAAGTAAATATCATTGATTGATTAAGTAAGTCACTTGTTGAGAACTTCCAAGAAAGATAGATGGTAGTTTTGTGCTACTAGTAGTGGTTGTGTACCACTAGCGGTGATTGTGTATCACCGGATAGTAGTTGTGTACTACTATGGCTTGGCACAATCATTTTCTATTGGATGCCATTGTAGTAGCTGTGTGCTACTAGATTATTTCCATGGAGACTACCAGACCACTTGGAAGAAGTTGTGTGCTATTGTTTGATCGTAGCATAGTCATGGAGAATGATATTGATGATTTGAACTACCAATGGCAAGGTAGTAACTATGTGATACTAGTTGATTGCAAAGTAGTCAGTGGACTACCAGAATAAGACATTGTGAAAGATACCTCCCTTAAAGGGAGTGTTGATGTTTGAGGCAGCATCATGAGACGTTCTCCCTGGAGGGTCCTGTATGGACTAGTAGGAGGGAATGTGGACTTCATCCTGACATGCCTCAGAAATTCAAATGAAGGAACCAAGACATTGGTTTCACGAGGAAACCTCGATATGTCTTGTGAGACATTGGTTCCATGAGGGAACCTCAATATGTCTTAGACATGTGTTCCACAAGGGAATCACGAGATGTCTAGTATGGATACATTTCATGGGTAAAGCCTAAGGTTGGACACTTCGGGATATTTGTGTGTCCCATATACATTCATGTACCCAAGGAGAAAAGGACCAAGCTAGACCCTTCAAGAAGAAAGGGTACATTTGTGGATTCCAGTGAGTCTTCGAAGGCATATCGGATCTAAATCCCTGGTCAGAGACAGATTGATGTGAGTAGAGATGTTACCTTTGATGAGAAGGCAACTTTTAGGAGATCTAAAGGATCTCACATGAATATTGATAGTGAGAGACAAAAAGAGATGGTGCCTTCTCCCCCTCACCCTCCAACAGTTCAGAGGGAGACAGTTGAGCCTATTGATCCAATTGATCTCATTGATCCTATAGCTCCAGTTGATGTTCCCATAGTTATTTCAATAGGTCGAAAGAGACTTACATGGGTTCGTCAAACTCTACAGGAGGCAGAAGGATATGCAGCTCCTCGTGATACCTTCTGAGTGAGAAAGAGACCTTTGAGATATTCATGCTATGCCACAACTATGAGCCACATCATTCATTTTGATCCTTCATGTTATGAGGAGGCAACTAGTCATCAAGTATGGAGAGATGTCATGATGGAGGAGTATCAATACATCATGAATAATGATGTGTGGGATATTGTTCTGAGACTTGAAGGGAAGTCTGTAGTGACTTCCAAATGGATCTACAAGATCAAAAACACAGTTGACGAGAGAATTGAGAGGCACAAAACAAGATTTGTTGATAGAGGATTCTCTCAGGTGGAGGGAATAGATTATGAGGAGACATTTTTTCTTGTTGCTCGATACACTTCTATTCGGATGATTATTTCCCCTGCAACATCCATGGGTTAGAGAGTACATAAAATGGATGTAAATACATCCTTTCTCAATGGAGAGATTGAGGAAAAAGTATACATCGAGCAGCCAGATGGTTTCGTGATACATAAGAAGGAGTCTCATGTGTGCAGGTTGAAGATGACCTTATATGGACTCAAGAAACCACCTCGAGCTTGGTATGCAAGGATTGATGGACACCTGATGATTTTTGGGCTTCAGAAAAAGTGTTGTCGATCCCAGCCTGTACTACACAATTGTTAATGGTGGGTCCCTGATTTTGGTCCTCTACGTTGATGATTTATTCCTCATCGAGACAGAGAGCCTTATTGTTGAATGCAAGTGTGTGTTGGCCTCTAAGTTTGAGATGAAGGACCTTGGTATGATGCACTACTTCTTGGGACTAGAGGTGTGACAGAGAACTGATGAGATCTTCCTGAGTCAGGAGAAGTACACAGTTGAGATATTGAAGAAGTTTGGGATGTTGAACTTGAAGCAAGTGGCTACACCAATGGTGACAAATCTGAAGAAACTAAGTGTGCCTTTTTTCGATTCTGATGAAATTGATCTGAATCTATACAGACAACTGATTGGATCATTGATGTATATGGTTAACACCAAACCAAACATTTTCTCTGTAGTGAGTGTACTTAGCTAATTTATGAGTCAGTCGAGATAGACACACTAGATTATTATGAAGCATGTGTTGAGATACCTGTGAGGAACAGTTGGACATGGTCTGAGATATACTTCCAGTATTGATATGATATGGAAATAATATATTAACTCTGATTGGGCATGGAGTGTAGTGGATAGAAAGAGAACCTTCGGGTGTTGCTTCACTTTGGGATATTTCATGGTTTCCTGGTGTAGCAGGAAACAAACTTATGTGGCTTTGAGCACAGCAAAAGAAGAGTGCATTGCATTAAGTATGTCATTCCGTGAAGTAGTGTGGCTTTGGAATATTCTTGCAGATTTATCTGAACATGTGTTGGATTCCACCATTATTCATTATGGTAACCAAATTTGTGTGAAGATCTCAGAGAATCTAGTGTTTCATGACAAATCGAACCACATTGAGATCAAGTACCATTACATCCAAGACATGGTGCAGAGGAAGGAAGTATTGGTGTTGTACCTTCCTACATATGAGCAAGTTGTTGATGTTCTTACCAAACTGGGATGAAGTTCAAGTACTTCCATGAAAGACTTGGTGTGGCAGAGAATGCCTCCCTTTTTTAGAGGGAGTGTTGATGTTTGGAGCTTCCTGATACATTCTCCAAATTGTACTCCTTTGTGACTGAGTTGAGTTTATTTGTGATGAAACTTATCTGAGAAGGGATAAGTGGGACACTTATTCGAGAAGGGATAAGTGTGTTTGGTCTTATAGCCCAATGTCCCTTGTGGAGAGCACATGAGGACATGTCCCATGTGGAGAGAACATGAGGACATGTCTCGTGTGGAGAGCACATGAGGACATGTCAAGGGATTTGACCCTTGACGTCACACACTATGGGATTTGACCCTAGTGTTTCTATAGGGTGTAGCCTCTAGAATTCCACATGGGAGTGTCATGTGTGACAAACATTCTCCATATCGTACTCCTCTGTGAATTGAGTTGAGTTGATCTGTGAGGACACTTATTCAAGAAGGGATAAGTGCATTTGGGCTTATATCCAAACGTCCCATGTGGAGATCACATGAGGACATGTCAAGGGAGTTGACCCTTGATGTCACACACTATGGGAATTGACCCTAGTGTTTCTAGAGGGCGTAGCCTCTAGAAGTCCACATGGGAGTGCCATGTGTGAAAAACCTTTTTCTACTATGGTGGTTGTGTACCACTGGCAGAGACTGTGTGTCTCTGGACAATAATTGTGTACTACTATGGAAAGATACCTCCCTAACTAAGAGGAAGTGTTGATGTTTCAGCATCGGGCGTAACTTCTCCTAGATTGGGCTTCATTCCAAGGGAGATAGGTTACATTTATCATAAAGGTGCACTTGTGGTAAACGAGCCCAGACGTAGTCCTTCCTTGATCATGACAAGGAATAATATGGACTCGAGATGCTTGAAGTGCTTTCCACGTGTCAGTTAGCATCAGGATAACATTCATTCATAGGTATGTACTTGTGGTGAAAGATCCTGGTGTGGTTTTTGTCCTAGTCATGGTGATTTGACAAGGAATGATAAAGACTCAGGATGATATATGTTATTACATGTAGACCCAGAGTGAGCCTGATATTAGAGAGATTTAATTGGATCAGAGGGAGAGCCACAGAAGGAGTTTATCCTCGATTTAGGTGGGAGAGAGACATCTCCCAAGATTGACAGACAAGTGTCATGAATCTAGGGTGAAGTTTGTATACTTCAGAGACAAGCTTGGTATGATGTAGAATGTCTTCCTTGTTGAGAGGGAGCGTTGATGTTTGGACAACGTCGAGAAGAAATTCTCTTAGAATAATAATTATTAATAAAGGTAAATGATAATAATAAATAGTTATTGATTATTCAAGGGATGCATCCTTTCCTAGATGGTCACCATATGTTCCCTATACATGGAACACTCATCATTGTAATAATATATCGATTGTATCTCATAAAAAATAAAAATAAAATCCACCTCTATTGTAATGATAGGTTTCATAGGACCTGTGTTTAGGATTCAAGTCAAGCTCAAGGACCACCTGGTGATCACAATGAGGGGAATTTGTAGAAAGAATTAGGTTTAGACTTAGAGTTTTAGATTCCATAAATTGACCCTCCAATTTATAGACATGATCTGTGAGATTTTTTGTTACTTCAAATATCTTAGCATCCACTTAAGATTTTAATTTGGTGGACCCTTCTAAGACCGTTTCCTCTATCCTCATCTTTTGTTTTCCTTTCACTCACTATGGATTAAGGGTTTCTACTCCAAAATCATATGGACTCATAACCAAATGGGAGAATCCTCCCACAACGGTCTTATTTCTATAGGGTATGTGAATTTTAGATGACCATGTGATAAAAAATGAGTACATCTATAGGGCACATTCTCATAGTCAAGGGTTTTCACTTGCCTCAATCATAATAACATATGTTACCCTTTTGAAATGTCTATTTCAACACAAATAATTGCTACAAAGGTATTCTTCCATTTTATTGTCTGTAGATCTTCCTTGAGGCAGGTTAACAATCCATCCCTAATAATATTGAATATTGAGGCTCCAAGAACTTAATGGGAAAACATGACATATTTAACCATAGTGCCATGGTGCATATATGCTCATGTATTCATTCGAAGGCCACCTGCCACTTGAATATGGTTAATGCTACATTCCCCCAAAACCAAGTATCTCCCATGGCATTCTTTATCCTATCCTCAATAGAGTTGAAAAAAAAATCATATACATTGGCCCCCATTTGTGTAGTATGAGTACACCATAGAATGTGGTCCCATGTTGATCGGAGTGAAATGGAGCGATGGTATCTGAAAAATATGGTTGTGGGATATGCATACCTCCTATAACTTTCCCTTTCATATTGTCATAATTTCCAAGAGGGTTTTGATGGGACTTACCTCTTTTGATAACCTTAGTTCATCCTGGTTCAACCCCCCATTAAAAACCCTATCACCTCCATTTCTAACTCCTTGCTTCTCCTTTCAATTTTTTTATACACACACACACACACATTCCTCACTCCTCTATTTGAATTTTTTCTAGATATACATATTATATATCTATCCAAAATTTGAATGGAGCGGTGATGAATATATGTGTGTATGTATGTATGCATGTATGTATTTTCGAGGAACAGTTCTTCCATGGAATATTTGAATGGAGGATATCATCAATCACCAGCGGGAAGAGTAGCCGGTAACCTCAAGGGAATCGATTAGATTTGACCTTGTCACCAATGACCTTCCCATTCAAAACATTCCCTTAGCATATGGTTTAATCGGTTGAGATAACCCTAGGGGTTAAGATAAAAAGACCTTGAAATATATATATATATGGTGTATCCTAGTGTTGTATAGTATCATGATTTATAAAAAAAACCCTACTTATTTCAAATATTGTATATGTATCAATTCCTATATTTGTATCCATACAAATTAAATCAAAACCTAGGTTACGATAGGTGGTGATAAAATCCACGTTATATAATACATAAATAAGAAATATGCTATATGATTGCCACATGTATAAACCCATCCTAATTGAAAAGAATTAATAAACCTTAATATTTTGTGTATGAAAGAAGGATATTAGGAGGTAAGGAGTAGGTAACACGTAGCTTGAATAAATACATATAAATAAAACAACGAGTAATTCCCCTGCCCTATGTGAAAATTCTAGTAGAAGTAAAATATTATAATGAAGAGAAATACATCATGAATCAAAACATGGAAAGGGCCATGCAATGCAAATCTCTTCCATTGTAATATATTGTTACTGCAACCTATATATTGTTAAGTTTCATTGTTAAAGTTGCACGATATAGGAGGATATGCAAGAATGACAACAAAGAGGTAAAATAAAAAATATTAGAAATCACAAGCCCATAGATAAACTATAAAGGGCACTAACATTACGACATATTTCAGAAAGTTACATGTATAGTGAAAGAAAAATCACTAGAATTATGCAGTTTGATTCAATGCCTAGATAGTACTAGGAGCAAAAGCATTGGACCCAGAAAAATTGTTACTTAATGAAAGTGCCTAAGAAAATTGAAAGTCTTATCAAGTTTACCTAGTAGAACTGTTGAGATTATAATTAGTTTCATTGCCATTAATTTGGGGGTTTTATTTGCAATTAATCAAAGTATTCTAACTTTTGGACTTATGATATGATAGATACTAAAAAGGCTAATAGCATGGTCACATACAAAAGTTTCACTCTATTGGTCAATTTATATTAGCTTATCTCTCAAAGGATATGGATGTTTATACATTGTYAAATCATTGTTTGATAATTAKATATCTTATAACCTAAGTCATATATTTAGGTAGACACGTAAAAACTCTACCCATTCGAATTAACAACACTCTAATATYAAGGTGCAATTATATTGTGTTTTCTTTTAAAAGAGTTTTATTTTAACAACTTGAACGACTAGGAATATATGATATGGAGGAAGGACATATAGGTTTCTTATAATGAGGTAAYARTTGGCACAAGCGCGAGGTATATTATCTTGGTATCCTWCAAGTGTGATAGGAGGAGGCACTARGCGTGTGGTGTTCAATTGTCCTTTCGATATAGATCCAACATGTATGATGTATGTTTATAATTTTTAGTAAGAGGTGATTTTTATCACACAATATTTCACCTTAGTGCAAAYCCTTCACAAGGTAMAAAGATGAGTGGAACATGGAATTGTTTACATTGTCACCTAGACAACTACTTCCCTCATTTTAGTGAAGGACAACTCCAACACAAAGGAGGCTTCCCTAGTAGCACCTAGGGTTCCTAAGGAAAGACAAAGTCAAGTCTAAGGTCACCTATGTTACTACCCAATCTACCACCAATGGATTATGATATATGAGTTACAGATTAGGTTGTTACACAAAGCAAATTTCAGATTTAGAGTTTGCTCACTTTAGGGTTGTTTTAGAGGGCTTACTAAGTGATTATCCAATGAAAAAATTATGCCAAAATGGTCCAGATCTGAAAATTACTAAATGATGTCACAAAACTTGCATAAAAGATAAGAAATTACAACAATGAAACAAGTTTTATCAGTAGTATACTTCATCCCCTTAAACATATTATAAACAAGTGAAATTTAGGGCTAAAACAAGGAATAAAACTAGGGCTTCAAGTAACTTGTTAATTCTGAAATTTTAAGTGCATGTAATAACTAATAAGACCTAGACATCCAAACCTAATATGGCTGCAATAAAAACAAGATAGGGAAAGTTTCCAATTAAATTGATTTTTTAGGTCAAAAATATGCAAGACAACCCTAGACGTTTAGGGTTTTGATGGTTGAAAATTAAGTTTAAGCTATTAAAATCCTAGAATTGCCCTAAAAAAAGTAAAATTTGGAATTTTTATTTGAATATTAACTATATAAGAAAAAAATAGTGCCTACTAATGTTTTTGGGCATGTGGGGTCGACTAAGGCCTCCCTTGAGAAAGTGTAAATGAAACTAGGGTGATAATTAGGGTTATCCACTACAAACCCTAATAAATACACCTAGTGCCTTACAAGCTCCAAGATAATTCAAGGGGAAGATACTCCACTAGTAATATTCCAAAGGGTTTGAAGAAGGGACTTGTTCAAGAAAATAGAAAGAGAGTGCACCACCAATGCTAGAGAAGCACATATCCACTAACAATCATTCATAAGCAAAATCCATAAAGATTAAGAGACATCACTTACTCAAGAAACTGATTCATCCACCAAAACCCGGATTCAAGAACATCCATGAAATTCCAAAGCATTCACAAGTCATCATCCTCAAGAAGGTGCTCTAGTTATCCATCCATAGCAAAAATATAGAAGTCATAGTAAACAAGTAGTGTTTTCCACAAGTTCTAGAAATGAGTTACAAATGAGAGGTTCTTCTATTTTAATATGAATATATCTAGCAACCCTATCAATATAAAAATAACAATCGCCTAGTTTTTAGCCTAACAAAATATAAAATACGATTATGTCTTTACAAACCCTGGAGACATGGTAAAAAATACTTAAGCTATGAGGTGGTTATGCCACCTATAAAACAAAATCCATGATACATGATTGAATTACTCAAAAGACCCCAAAGATGCTCCCCAAATCAATTAAACTCTCCTAAAGTTCCAATTCATCCTTCTCAACATATGGAACGACCCCCTCCAAAGGTGTCCCACAAGTGGTAAAAAATTCACAATAATCTCCTCACAACGTATTTTAAAAGCACCATAATTGTGTCAATTTTTGCTCAAATTTCTATTATCCACATTTTGGAAATCTTGTGGCCATTTTGCATCTAATGGAATTTATATAGAGAAATTATAGGCATTCTATCAAATTATAACCGCTCCTAAAGTTGACTGCCTCAAAATATGTGTTAAAATCTCCTCAAGGTGTGCAACATAAAAAGTGAGTCATGCAAAAATGCAAATTTCATTAGGTAAAGAAACATCAAGTATCATCTTATAACTTCACAATAACTCATATAATTCATAAAATTTACCAAGTTTAGGTATGATGGGGGCATCATTATCCCCCATTACATTTGTCAACACTCAAGAAGAAAAGTAGTTCCCACGACACCCATCAAGGAACATGTGTTGTGAAATATGGTATGATTTGGCGGGTAACTTCTTGAGTTGCAATGTACAACCATGCGAGGTCATTTAATATATTCATTCACATGAGTTCCATTGAAATATGAGGGATAATTTATGCATTGAGGTACCCTTTCCTCGACATTGTTTCTTACTACCCTTATTTGCCTTTTTTCTTTATCTCACCTTTTTTGGCTTTTGAATTTCATTTTATTTCATTTAGTCCCTTTTCAGATATGCATTTTATTGCATAGTATTTGGGTAATGGCCTCATAGTGAGGGGGCATTGCTCATGCTTTATTTCCTTGGTATTTTACTTTTCTTTTCTCTTTTTTTTATTTGCTCTTCACCTCAATCTTATAGCTCTTTTAGGGTGAGGCTCTTATCATGGGACTATGAAGCACGAACCTTTTTTGTGACATATGAAAACCAACCCATGAGTGGGATAATGAAAATTGAGAAGGATGGAGAGATTTAATTATGGATTAGGATGTGGACATGCAACACCTCTCAAGCCCCCCTAGTAGTATGACTCAACCCAAGAGTGACAACACTTTCTAGAAGATGATGATGATCACCAAGGTGAAATGATATAAAAGGCACAAATTTATAGCATCGTGATCCATTATCTAACTCAACCAATGATCACCCACTTTCATGACAAGTACATAATACATTAACACCCAATATGAAGCAATGAAATGATGTACCTCATGCATGTCAAGTATCATAATCGTCAAATGTGAGTGAGCTAAGAGAATATAAGAATCATATATGGTCATTTGTTCATGGAGAACCATGGATCTCATCTATGGAACAGTTGTCTGTGATAATAGTCACAAGAGAAAAAAAAAATATCCTCTAATTACCACTACATTTCAAGGGGTAACAATGATGATTATGTATTTTAGAAGTGGTTCATTTGATGAGGTTTATGTTAGATATTTTCAAAATTTTGTTCAGAAATCGTTTAGGATGATTAAGATATATCTTGTGGGTGTGTTGGTAAAGGTTGGAATTACCTTTCTTGATATTTTAGCATTATGCATTACTTGACATGCATATATTGATATAGGTGTTGACATGTGGAACCTCCACTATGTGTAGTCGGTAAACAAAAACAAGGTGGAAACTACTTCAAAAAGTAGGTTGGGAGGTGGTTGGGGATGTGGAAGATGAATTCTTACACTTCAAAGAGAGAGAGAGAGAGAGAGCCTTCCATACAAAATAGGGTATGATTCAAAGCATCAAGGCATCCCATCACTTGATAAAGGTAAGGGTTGATGTGAGCTCCCTATCGGTGTCTTGAAAATGTAGGTATACTTGGAAAACCCAAGGAAGAAATAAACAAACCCAACCTAAATGAGATAGGTAGGAAGACTATGCTATAGAGAACGATTCCAACTGACACTGGGAGAGAGGTAATTAATGGGTAAGGGACAAGCCCTAGGGTACCGAAGTTAATCCCTAACAAGTAATGATGTCTTTGCTACAATGACTAGTCTAGGTATATGGGGGAGTTGTCACCCAATTTTTGGGCAAATTTGGAAAATTTGAGATGGGCATGGATCACTAAATAAAATAATGTTTAAGTTTGTTTGAACATTGATTTTATATTATTTGTAGAGTTTATAACAACAACAAAAGTGGCTAAATATAATTGAAGCAAAGAAACTAAATGCACTAAACTTAAACCAAATTTATTAACCTCTTTTGTTTGGCGATCTATATAGCCTAGTTAGATTAAGTGCAAATCTATAAATGATAAATGAAATGATAAAAAAAACATATAAATTTCCCTTTGACCCAAATGAAAATAAAAAACAACAAGCATTAGGGTTTACTCTCACTTTCTTTTTTATGTGAAAGTAATCATAGAGAAAGAGAGAGTTAAATAATTCACTAGGTGGATAAAAATACTTAACTAGGTTGGATCTCATTCATAATGTTCTTGAACTATTGAAATAGAAATAAAACAAATAGAAAATAGTAAGAATAGAGAGGGTCGAGCCTCCTTGGTGTATCTGAGTTCGCAATATCCTCCCACAAAATCCCAATGAGATCCCAATATCTACAAATATATATCTAAAGGAATAGGAAAACAATGCAAACAAATAAATCTACATTATATGCAAGTATGAAAATATATAATTCTTGTGTGACATTTGTAGAAGGAAACGTCCTACCTCGCAAGCTAATTGTTGAAGTGTCCCCTCAATGTGAAATGAAGAAGACCGATCGATGTGTGGAAAGATGGATGCTCCAAACCACTGCAAGATGAAATATCAGAGCCCAAATGATTTGTAAATGGCGGGAATATGGTTTGYTTGTCTCACCAACATAGATCTCTACTTTAGAATGAATATGGTCTATTTGTCTCACCAACATAGATMTCCACTTTAGAATTAAAGTGCAATATCTCTATAATTGCTCTCAAACTAAGTTCAAACTTCTTGATCTTTGTTCATTAGTTGGTATGAATGGCTATGTTTCTACTTTGGTTTCCAACCTTGGTTTATTTTATTTTATATTGCCAAAGCCAATGCTCAACAAAGGAGCGAGGAGCAAGCCCACTCTCTTGTGTGTTGTGTCAATTCAACAATATATTTCATATATTTGAAATATTTAGCTAGTATTTTATCAATCATAAATCCACCCATTCAATATATAATCAAAGACAATAAGTATCTACATGTTTGCATGTGTGGATGGTTGTATGTTAAAACACTATGCAAGCATTGGATATGTTGCAATGTTGTATCCTTGAGATATATTATGGATAGATTAATGTGCACTCTAACTTTGTCATGCCAGCCTAATAACATACTATGTATAGCTGAAATATTTACACTCGGACAATTAATCAACAACACATCTCCATTCATTATATACCCAAGAAACCAATGAGATGCAAAGCACTTTTTCCTTCCATTGCAATCACTACAACCATGAATCATTAAATACAT
>JASDQU010241296.1:5710-41747 GCA_032191745.1 Picea mariana
TTTTTTATTATTACAGTTTTATTTATATCTAATTATAATTATAGATGGAGTATCTACTCTGAACATTAATTTTTTTATAAACTTACAAATAATGTACTTCCAAAAAATTAAATAACATTCCTTCCTTCTAAACTAATAAAAAAAAGTATTTACGCTTTTAAAACCTATACAACTGTATCTCATAAGTCCTTCCGAATCGATAAAAAAAAGTGTTTGCACATTTAAAACTTTTAAAATAAACTATATCGATTTAAACTATTGCCTTTTTAATTAAAAATGCAATGCTTTATATAATTGTTAATATTAATTACTTTTAAAATATAGTAAAGGCATTTACGGCTAGAAACCTATAAAATATTGGGTCAATTCACTGTTCGAAAAATCCACCCATAATGGTATAACCCCTTCATGATCTAAGAAAGATCACATAACCTTTAAAAACGTGTTAACGTAGGCTTAATATAATTTAACTATTTTTTTTTAATATTATCGCATTTAAAACATAAAAGACAAAATTTCTTACTGTATAATATTATTAAAAATATCAATATTATTATTTTTCATTATTTATTAAGCAAAAGATTTTAACCTTAACAAGTTAATTGTTCATCACATTAAAAAGAATATTACAAATATGATGACACTAATTTTGTATAAGTTGGATGAAAAAAGTAAAACTACCGAGAGAATTTCGTTGAAGAGCACACCTTAAATCCTAATGGTAAAATCTAAAAATAGTAAAAACAATATGTTAGGTGTGGATATTTTTCAGTTTACCGTATGCCATTGTTAAGACGGATATTCATTATGTTGATATATGAAATATTGAGATAAAATAGGATATATGAATATGAAATTTTGTTTATACTAAATAATAATTGAAAATCAATATAAGGTTATTTAAGTTCAAATTATAGGGGTAAAGTATGCACATTTTTGTAGATTTTAGCAATTAAATTGTTGTATGGAGGAGGTTTTTGGCCAGAGCTGGGTCATTGATCAGGGAGTCTCATCTCAGATCACAAGATCAACGGTCACAACCCATTGCGAGGTCGGAAGGTGCGCACGTTTTAAAATTTCAAGGACGGGCCACAATCAAAATCGTGGTTTTTGGAAAGGGACGCGTGGCGGTTCATGGTGAATTGCGGGGACAAAAACGGTTTGCTTTCAAACCACCCTTGGTTGTGCCCGCAATCGCGCAATTGCGTAGGGTCATGGCCCTAGGTTACATTGAAGATGGAGCGAGGGAGAGGAGTTGCACCAAAGGTCGAAAGAGTTTGTATTGATCACAAAAGAAGATTTATTGAACCTCGAGGTGTCAGGATTGACTTAAAGAAGTCGTGGGCATCGCCTGGAAACATTCATGGGCGTCAGGCCTCGTCCTGATCCCAATGAAGGAATTTATTGAAGATGGGGTCGAAAGTTGAGACCTCGTCTCACCCCATAAATGGAAATTGTTGCAAGAGATCAGCCATAAAGGCAGACTGTCCACCCGAAACTTCCTCCTGGATAGATTTTCCTATAAAATACCTAACTGTGTCTGTCTCACATCTGACATAAGGAGGCTTACACAGTCTGGCAGAGCGGGCGCTGACTGGAAACTTTCAATGCGGGGGTCCGATCACGCTCGTGGTAGTTGCAGTAGTTTTGAGTATATATACTCAGTTTTGATATTTTGTTATGGTCGAATGCTTGAGCTAGGCTCCCTGATATCGTAATATTTTGATTGAGAACAACTGGTTCTCTGGTTATGTATTTGTTTTTGAGACATCTTGGTTAATCTAAGTCAGTTTTCTTACTCTATCTTATTTGCCTCTGATACTGAGAGATTTCATGTTTGATTGATTCACATGGATTGTTGTAACTATATTATGATAAATGTTTGATTATAGTGCTGTTATGATTTCTTTCAGCTTCCTTGAAATTTGAATCCAACAGGACCTTATGTTTAAGTTTTTCCTCCTTAGGCTACTGGAAAATATGATGTTCATACCAGACCTCTACACCTTTCTCACTAAATCTTCCTCCTACTCACCCTTACTCCAACTTACTCACTGAAGTTGATTCTAGATCTCAATTGCTTATGGATGCTAGTCCACATTTCTGAGTTAGAACACTATTATTATTGATCTTTCTTCATTTGACCACCCAAAACTCAATTACCTTTGACATATAAACTGATGGGTACTGGGCTTACCTTCAATGCAATCTGAAGGTGACTTCTAGTGCTAATATGATGCAAGAGAAGAAGACCTATGGTTTATGGGATGCAAACACTAGGATGGGAAAAAAACTTAGAAGTCTAGTGCTAAGGTTTGTCATGGAGCCATTGTGCCAGTATGATCTAAAAAAACATATGGTTTGAGTAATGTAATGATGTAAAATTATCCACTCATGAGGAAAGTTCTACACAAATTGTACGAAATAAAATATCTAACTAATTTTCATTAATCCAAACATAAGATTATATAACTTTACATCAAGAAAAATCTCCACAAATTTGGAGAGAAATTCTCAACAAAATCATAATAAATAACAACTAAAGCTAATAATAGTTATTTTTGGAGAGAGGATGTCAACTAGCCATGAGACTAGTAAACCAAGAGGCATTGCCACAATAAACCATAATAAAATCTCCTATGTGCACACAAAACACAAATAACAATGTGATACACTAAGTACTAAGAATCCCAATCATATACTAAAACTAAGAATCCCTATCATGTAAAYCCTAGACTAAGACATGAGCAAGGARTGAAGAASATTGAGAATATGTGTGATGTAAGMTTGGGGKATYTYTTAGRAGRTTTATGTGATGAAAGTGGGAGGTCAAGGGTGAACTTGTTAATGTTGATGCTAGTTTTTTATTGATCCWTTRGAGTGGTTAGGASTAGCTTGGTGTGATTCCTTGCTAAGTTGTGATAGCTAGTTAGTGCTTTTGTTGATGGAATATGCGCTAGTTAGGCTTTGGATGCAATTGGAATGTCCTAGCTTGTGATAAGAAAATGAGACATATTGTACTCGTTTTTAATGAAATGAGTTGATGTTATGTACTTGTATCTTCACATTGTTGTAATATGAAGTGTGCATTTATTGTCTAAATATTGTGCATTGTAGATCTAAAATTCAGACTTGCATTTCTAATGTTAATGAATAGTTTCTAAGGTTGTTTGGTATGTTGATTTATTATGAGCAGTTAGCATATTTATTAAGTGATTTATCAATCTAAGAAGAAACTAAAGGGGCATATTTAACACTAATAAATCTGTTGTTATAAAGTATTTTCCAGATCTGATTTGTGAAGGGAAATGAGCCCTTAAGGTTGTGAACCTTCCCCCCTTGAAGTGTATTATTTGATTGTCAATTGTGTTGGGATGCCTAGTGATTTTTGTTGGACAAAAGTGAAATATATGACGTTATAATTAATATTTCAGATTCAGCCACAAGGCTGAAAATTCACAGGATTCAGATTCAGCCACAAGGATGAAAATTCACAGTATTCAGATTCAACCATAAGGCTGAAAATTCACAGGATTCAAATTCAACCATAAGGCTGAAAATTCACAGGATTCAGATTCAACCACAATGCTGAAAATTCACAGGATTCAAATTCAGCCACAAGGCTGAAAATTCACAGTATTCAGATTCAGCCACAAAGCTGAAAATTCACAGGATTCAGATTCAGCCACAAGGCTAAAAATTCACAGGATTCAGATTCAGCCACAAGGTTGAAAATTCACAGGATTCAGATTCAGCCATAAGGGTGAAAATTCACAGTATACAAATATGGGGAACTTCACGTATTGAGGC
This sequence comes from Picea mariana, assembly GCA_032191745.1. Classification (NCBI taxonomy): domain Eukaryota; kingdom Viridiplantae; phylum Streptophyta; class Pinopsida; order Pinales; family Pinaceae; genus Picea; species Picea mariana. The sequence continues at coordinate 9,521 of JASDQU010241296.1, forward strand.
AAAATTTTTGAATTTTTCTTAAGCACATATTTTCCACAAAAAGATATAGTACAATCCTGGGTGAGAAAATGAGATTCTACCAATATGATATTAACTCGATGATTAGCTCCATAAGAACACTACCTCAAAAACAAAATATCAATGCATGAAAGATATATATTTTTTGAATTCATGTTAAACTTTCATGACCTAGAATTTGAAATAAGAAGATGAAAATATATATATCAAGAAGCTTTGTGTCAATTGTTTTCCTTCCCATCAAGAAGTTTGAGATGAGGTGCATTTGATGTTCCATTGTACTATATACAATGCTATGAGATAAAACAAAACAATCATGAGATGAAAGAAGAGGTAATGAACAAGGATATCTCATCGACATACTTTGATGTTTCATCATAGAGAATCCCTTCTAAGAGAGGATCAAGTGATTTTAAATATTTATCTTCAAATCATAGCATTTCTTTTAAAGATGGGATATGCTAAGAAATAAATAATTACTGTGAATTGATGACTCTCAAATTAGTTTTGAGGTTGGCCCAAAGAGTTTGGTGTACCACGAATACAAATGTTTGGTGACTCACTCCTGGTTATTCAATGGTTTCACAAAGAAATGACACTAAAAAATTTCACTTTACAACCATTGTATGATGATGTGCAACTTCTAATGACAATTTTCTCACATATCTCTTTGTTTCACATATTCAAGGATAGGAACAAAATAGCCAATGGACTATCAAAAGATGGATTAGGATTGGATCGAGGAACCTGGATTATATCCATACTCTAGGATGGACACACAACTACACATACTCATGAGCCTTGGTGGCAATTATATACTACTACAGGATTTTGATTAAGGAAATATTATTGCTACAGTGTTTTGTTAAGATTAAAAATGCAAGTATAAAGAGTTGTTTTGTCAAGTGTAGTTTACAACCATTGTATGATGATGTGCAACTTCTAATGACAATTTTCTCACATATCTCTTTGTCTCACATATTTAGAGACATGAACATGATAGTGGATGAACTATCAAAAGATGGATTAGGATTGGATTGAGAAACCTAGATTATATCCGTACTCTAAGATGGGCACACAACTTAATATACTCAAGAACCTTGGTTGTAACTATATACTACTACAGAATTTTGATTAAAGCAATATTAGTGCTACAGTTTTTTGTTATGCTTAAAAATGTAAATATGAAGAGTTGTTTTGTCAAATGGTTTAAGGGCACTATAGAATTAATTTTGTTTATATTTAATAAAAATACATATTTTTTTCCTTAGAAAAACAAATAATCACACTAGATAGAAACACTTTATAAAGTGAAAATTCTTAAGAGTTTGCACACTAAATAAGAAGGTAACTATATTAAGGATTTTTTAAAACATTAAAAAAAATAAAAATTATTCTTACTGTACATACAATATGTAGAGATAACATTGAAGTAAATGGAATCTAAATTGAATTCCTTCTCATAAATTTTGGGTTTGAGGAAATTCGTAATAATATATTCCAACTTAAAAAATAGTTACATTCAAAAAGTGTTGAAGCAATATTAGCAAAAATATTTAACTTACTAGCAAAAATATGCCTATCTTCTATCAACTATATATATATAATAAAAAGGGGCCTTGAAACCCTATGAAAAATATAGAAATATTTTAGGTAAATAGTTCCATCCACAAGTCCTCCAAAAGATATAAGAGGGAATACATAGTCTAGCATATTTCTAGTAATAAAGACAAAAGTTATGAAAATGGAGCATATATCCCTTCCATGTTGTGCGAGGCACATACAAGTAGACTAGTTTAATCATGGAAAATGGTTTTTGACAACGATTTGAAGCGCACAAAAGTAGACTAGTTTAACCATGGAAAATAGTTTTTGACAACAGTTTGATATCCTTGACACTTGTTCATATCCTTTTGTATAGCCAAATTTCTTTACCCATTCTATCACCAACTTCAAGTCCCCCAAAGACTTGACACTTGTTCATATCCTTTTTAATAACCAAATTTAAGAGTTTTAAAATGTATAGTTCTTCCCAATTACCTAAACCAAAATACTCTACAAATGATATGTATATTCAAATTAAAATTTCTTTTGGTAACTTCGATGCCATTTTCCTCAATGCTATCTCTATATGCTATATGCATATTCAAATTAAAAAAAAAAATAACTTAGTTTCCATTTTTATATGCATATTCAAATTAAAAAAAAAATAACTTAGTTTCCATTTACCTCAATGTTATTTCATCTACATGCTATATCTTAGATGTGATAAATGCTATATGCATATAGCATGTAAAGATAACTTTGAGGTAAATAATGACTAAGTTACAAAGAAAGCATGTAGAGATAGTATTCAGGTAAAAGATACTTGAGTAACATTGAATATTGAGGTAGATGGTAGCTAAGTTACTCGAAAATTTTTAATATGAATATATATATAGTATATAGATAGTGTTAAGGTAAATGACAATGAAGTTATCAAAGAGTTTTGTTGTAAATTTTTATTTTGTCCTCTAAATGTAGGTGTGAAGATTAAATTAGCCTAATTCATCTTAGTCCTAGATTTGTTAAGTGTTAATATGATTCAAATCTTTATAGAGGAAACCTTTTTGTTATTGAAAAACTATTCACATCTTAAGGGATTTAATCTCTCTTGGTGTTAATAGCTTCTGGGATAATATCAATCCAAGCCGATTATTATTATTAAAGTATATTAACTTTTTAAATAAAAGAAGTCGACATGTAACAAGTGTTACATGTTCATATCTATAAGACATCTCCTCCACACCAATATATAATAATAAACACATCCAAATAATGTTATAAGAAGATTCATATCTCTATGTAATAATAGGTACATTTAAATACTAGGATAATGATGATAATGATAATCTAATTTTAAGGTCACACATACATCAAATTGGTGTATAAGACCTCTTTGTTTGTGAGACAAGGAATCCCCTCCATGCAGCGATTTGACTACTGAAGTCTATGGAGGTGTACATACCCTATCTTCTCTGGATTTGAACCTATAATCTCATAAGAAGAAATATATGTTCTTAACTATTAGACCCACTCTATCTATAAATTTCAATAAAATAAACTCATATCATATGTTGGTGTAAATTTTGACTAATACACCCATTTCATTTTTTTTTTTCCATCTATATGGCATGCATTTAGGCATGCGGGTAGACCAAATATCGTAGTCATATCACAAAGTCGATTCTCATTTTCTTGTGGGACTCTAAAACACTCCTCTCACTAAGATTGTTAAGTTTTGGAGCGTGTTTGTTATAAAAGTTGTACAATGAAGCTTGTCGCTCTAACCCATCGCTAAGGTGTGAGAATGTCGCCGTGGATAGAAGAAAAATAAAATAGAAGGCCATATAGATAACTCAAATAGCGTTTGGTATGTAGGGTATAAACCCAGACCTTTCGGTTAGGCGAATACCGTATTTTACACAACGATTTTTGTGCGATAACTGATGATACGAGGGTTAGAAGCTACTTATTAAACGATTCTGAAGTTGCTGAACCTAAATTAAATTTAGTAAATTCCTCTTTTTTTGGTTTACTACTCTGAAAAAATGTCCTCAGTTATACTGATGATGGGGAGATAAAATAATGAAGGCAGCACTATTAAAATAGGAAAAAATATAGATCTAAAGGAAATATTCTATGAGATGGGGAAAGTCAGACCGAATATCAGAGCCATTGAACAACACATTACAATTGCATTGTTAACCCCAAATTTGGATGTTAATAAAATAGAGAATGATTTCGGAATGACGGAAGAAATTGGGCAGTAAAAGAGAGTGCAATAAAAACTCTCGATATTGCAATTTTCTATCAGAGAGTAACAATTAATAATTGAAGAGGAATCATATGTTAAAAAAAACATGGAAGCTTTCGCTAATGGGGGAATCCTAAACAATACAAAATCATAATTTGTCTTCGAAGAAGGATAATTACTAATGCATTTGGAATTATACAAAACGAAGGGGTTGAAGTACACATGCACTATATTGCTATTTTTCATCATCTACTTCCTATATATATGCTCCGCCTGCGAGCAAATTACTTCGTTCAAGAGAATTCTCAAAAAGAAATAAAGAAACACAAATGATATTGCAGCGAGCAATGCAAAATACATTATAAGCAAAATATCTAGCTAGAATATGCAAGTCTCACAGAGTGGTTTAATGGCGGTGGCTGTCGTTTCCGCACGTCTGGCTGAGTGGTGGTTTAATGCTGTTGATGCTGCTGCTGCTGCTTAATTTTGAGCTTCATCGGATAGCCCTCCCAATTACATCCATTTTCTGCTGCCCCAGAGAAGAACTGCACGCAGTTATTATTATTGGAGGAGGCTCCGGGTGTTGGGTGGCCGTTACTGCCATTATTGTTATTATCATTGTTGATATTATTGTGAGTACAACCGCCTTCAGATGATGGCATGAGCTGTCCTAGGATCTCCACAGCCTCTCGGCGCTCATCGTTCTCGTGACTGCTTGTGCAGGGTTGCAATACGAGTTCGTCAGTCGTGGTCTGGTCATGGACGCCGTCCGGCTGGTTTGATACTTTCGTACTAGTGGATGTGGCAGTGGTACTGCTTCCGCCGTTTGAGAATCCCAGAGCTCCTTGACGGTAGAGTGAATCGAGCTGTTGAAAATAAGGGCAGGTCTTCGAATTCTCAGGCCTCTTCCTGTTACTGTCCTTGGCTTTTCTGAAATATTTGTTTATGTTCTCCCATTTTTCCTTGCATCTCTTGGCACTACGGTCGTATCCTAGACGAGACATGTTAGTGGCGATCTCTTCCCAGAGGGGGCCCTTGGCGCCGGCTTCTTGAAACCTGCGTTCCATGTTCGTACGCAGGCGGATTAAGCTCATAATTTCAGGTTTCGGCCATCGTTTGTTGTTCGGATCGTAAGTTTCTTTTTCTCTGTTAACCATGTCCTGCTGGTCCTGAGCTTCTGGATTCATGGTAATCTGAGGAGGCGGCGGTGCGAATATTTCCGGGAGCTGTAGATTTTGCCCGGTGATTTTCTGCAGCGCGGAAATAAATGCGGCATCGCAGCTCGCCGCACGGGCTCGTTCGTTGGACCAGAGCTGGTGCTCGCGTTCCAGACGAGCCGCTTCTTGACGTCTCCACGCTTCTTCTCTGCTAACTCTTTCTTGCTCTCTTTGCTCTAACGTGTCTAGAACTTTCTGGAGCCAGGCTTCTTGCCTGTCCATGAATTTCTTCATTTGCGCGTCGAAGTACATCTTCATCTTCGATTTCCAGCTCTTGCGTTTCCTTTTTCCTCGGCTAATTATGTGATTCTCCTGTATATCGTGACTGTACTCGTCATCCGAAGAAGAATCCGAAGACAAACTAAAGGCCTCGCTGTTGTGAGTGTCAGCGCATTTCTGCGAGGCTCCGTCTCCGTTAAAGTCCAGGCCTGCTGGACTTTCGGTTAAATTTGTCCGCGTTGTTACGCCAAAACAACTGTCGGCAGCATCAATAGTGGTTCCTCCGTACAAAGCTTCGAGCTGGCTAAAGAAACGGTAATGCTTTCCGTCCTGCCTTCCTGCTTTGCCTTCTTTTGTTTTCTTGTAGTATTTGTAAAGATTCTCGAATTTCTCCCGGCACTTCTTGGAACTCCTTTGGTAACCGTGCTCCGCGAGAGCCCTGCATATAGCAAAATCAAGAATCGGTTAAAGATTTAGTTTGAAGTGCAATCTTATATGTGAAAACCATTGAAGAATCAAGAAATCGTAACCATACACTCAGTCAAGTCTAGGTTTAAATATTTTGTTTAAAATGCACTCCTTTATACGATACTCATATAAGAATGAAGAAATCGTAATGCTGCACTAATTGCGCTTCGCAACCTGTCAAAATGTATACTGTAAAAGTTACATTTTCCATATTTTCTTGTTTCATCGCCAACTACACATTTATTTGCTACACTCTACGGTTTGCTTTCCTTCTGTTGACATGTATGCGTTCTTACTATGTTCACAATAAATTTATTTTACAGGGAACAGCAACTGCACAGCCACTATCTTCTATAATTTTCTCTTCATAGAATGACTGAGTGCACTACGAAGGTATTCCGAGGTTTATTTCCCCTTAATATTTTAATGAAAATAATAAATACACTAATTTTCTTCCAAACGAGCTCGATTTAGTACTATGTTCAATAGGAAGAAAGCAATTTCAGAGCCAATATCAAGCAGAAACTAAAGTTCCTTCAAATACGATAGAATTAGCACGAGTAAACATCTTGCCGGGACCAAGTCATTAGAAAACACACTGATATCTGTGTGCCAGGACATTCGAAACTATAGATTTAAAGCAAACCTAAAAATTCAGATCGAGCTAGCTTTATTCCTACTGACGAGATTCGAACCCTAACTCTTTCTAATTTAAAATATTCGACTTTAGCTTTATAAAGTGATTTGCAGCGGCAGAAAAATTATGGCCACAAAATATCTGACATTAGTGAAGTGAAACCGAGGATCTATACTGAGCAACTGCTATAAGCCTGCCCAGTCTTAACGGAAGTTTTCAAGGAAATACCCGGGTTAAAATTTATCGCCGCATGGCTTTGAAGAGACTAGTTTCTTTTTTCTATAACGAAGAGTTTGAACGGTTTAGTTTTGATTAGGGTTTCCGGTAACGGCAGTTACTGGAATGCCAAGGGTTTAATGAATGACATTGGTTACAGAAGAGATGCGTGCCTAATTTACCTTGAAACTTCGTCCCATAAGGGACCTTTGTGGGTGGCCTCGCGGAACTTGGAATCCATTTCTGATCTAATCTTTAAGAGCGTGAGCGTTTCCTGTCTCGGCCACCGGCCGTTCCCACCGCTGCCGCTCCTGTCTCCCTCGTCGAACCCTTCATCGTAATCTTCAAACGTCTGCTGGTCCCTCGGCACGCCGTTCACATTAACATTTACAGGCGGCTGCTGCTGCTTGCTAATTATCCCCGGGGGAGATATTGTCCGCTTGGAGGGCGGCGAAACAGACAGAGACGGCGGTCGCGGAGAATCCGAACTCAAACTCAATTGCTGTGCAATACCGTTATTACCAGGCCTCTGATGCACATGGTGGTTGTAAGAATGGTGGTTTTGCCTATTTTCCTCATGCTGGAGCGGATGAGAAGAAGCCTGGTAAACTCTATTACCGTGGTTCTGTTGCTGCTGCTGGTGATGGGCTTCAATTTGTTGGCGCTGGTGAAACGCTGCATGAAACTGCTGCTGCTGCGCCTGTTGCTGCTGCTGGTGATGGTGGTACTGAAGATGAATCTCTGGAGGCATTTCCTGGGCTAGCGTGAGCATATGACCGCGCCCAACCATGAACTGCTGCAACTCCGCCAGCCCATACTGCTCTCCAATCTGCATCTTCGCCGCCTCCCAAGAAAACGCACACAGCAAAAACCTTACGGAAGAACAAGAGGATAAATAGGGTGCGCTGCCTGCACAATCCTCAAGAAAATGCACACTTAATGAAGATGATTTCTCCGGAACAAATACAGAAAGAAACTATTTCCGTTTCCATTCCCGCACTGCTCACCAAGATCACCCAACATCAGAATTGGCAATGGCGTAACGACATTGGTTGGTGGCCGTTGAACACAACATTCCTTGCCCTCCCTCCCTCAACCCTCGCTCCCAACCCACAATACCAACACTCATCTCTCGGCGTTCGTCATGGCCTGCTCTCGCAGAAAAAGGAAAAAGAAGACGAGATACCAACCGAAACCTCCCGCCTGACGGAGAAAGCAAACGGCGCCGTCATACTTAACGGCTCTTTTTATAATTAAAAAAAGAAGTCACGTCAAAGATGGGCGATGCCATCGGCACCCGTGGGCCGCTCCCCCCCTCCTGGCACCGGCTACATCCGGTACACGGTCGGTCGCGAAACGTGCCCTATACGATGATGCATGCATAGTCAAGTATTATGAGGCATCGTCCTATACACTTTTTGACTCACGAGTCACCCATCGCTGCCATGTTGACTACCGTATATTTCCCATTCCCTTCCGTCTCAACTACAGACACTCCATTTATGATGATGTGGACGCCATGATCATCCAGCTCATTTGGGGGACATCCACCACGACGTCCGGTCTTCAATCATGACGATGGCATCGCCGGGGGCCATGCGGCGCGCATGATGGCTTCATTTCTAGAAAATGATTACCGGGAAAAAGAAGAATATTACGACTTACGTAAAAGAAAAAGATAGGAGCAAGCGGAGGGAGAGGGGGGACATGGACGTGGTTTGTCTTTTTGTGCGGAGGAGTATTTGCTGCCAGCTAAAGCAAAGCGGGTGGTGGTGCTCATGGGGTTGGGTGGGTGATCGGGATTGGTGGTGGGGTTTGGCAAAGCAAAAGGACTCAAATACGGGCAGGTCAGGGCAATGGAGTAGGGGAAATAATCAAGTATTGTTTGAATTCGGGGGCCTCCCATTGAGGGGTGATTTTCAATAGAACGTGACAAACATCCCTAAAGGATTCAAGGACACTCTAATTTCTTTTTCAAAGTTTTTGTTCTGTTTCTAAGATTCTAATTGCATGAAAGAGCCCGCTTCTATAACCGACACATAAAGGGCTACAGCATGGCCCATATTTGTGCTTTCATGACAAGAAAATAAAAACGAAATTATTAATAAAATCCACTTTTATAACCTAATTTGGAGATGCACATTAGATTTCATAAAATAAGAGATTACACATTAGTTTATTTCAGAAAAACCCTTAACTAAATTATCTTATTCTAAATTATTGTCTTTCATTAACGCCAACTTAAATGGATTGTATGTCACAATCATGGTTGATGCAATAATTCTTTTCCTCTTGTTTCTATCATGCTTTCTTCCTTATTCTATTAAATGGCTCCGTGAAAAAATTATAAATACATCATTGAGTGTATATCCATGGAAATTTAAGTTCTGTGGAATAGTAACATATAATGTTTACTTTTCATTTTTAATTTTTTTTTTTTCCAATTATAAATATTCTGATAATATATCCTCTCTCCTTTCAATGTAAAAGTTTATTTTTCTCCTTTCAATGTAAATGTTTTTTTTTCAATTAAAAATACTTTGTCAATACATCGTACTCTTCTTACAATACAAATGTTGGTTGCAATTGAGTACTCACCATGCATTTATTAATGCAGGTAAATCGATCCCCAATTCCGTAATATATTTTGACTTTTACATATAAGTCTTAGAATTTAATTATTGAATCACTATAACATATTTTTTCGTTGGAATTTAATTATTAAATTACAAGTGTTTTAAGAAAGATTAATATATTTTTAAAATAAATTATTATTGAATATTAATTAATATGTTTTAAGAAAGATTAATATATTTAAAAAAAATATTATTATTGAATATTAATTAATATATTTTTAAATATATTGTTGACTATTAATTAATATATTTTTGAGAAGGTTTGATATCAATTTTAAATTATGATGAGTTAAATATTCATTCAAAATATCAATTAAAAGTAGTTTATATTTTCTATTAAAAATATATAACAACAATATATCAATTTACAAAAATTTACATTCTAAAACCATGAAATTATATGTCAATTTATAAAAAATTACATTTTAAAACCATACTTTTACAGTGAAATATTTACAAAAGAATTACCATGAACTTATATGTCAATTTATAAAAATTTACATTTTAAAACCATGGACTTTTACAGTAAAATATTTATAAAAGAATTTTGTTAGAAGTAGATATATGAAATACACTTTGAACCAAAATTTAAACAATTTGGGTTGATTAATTTATGGGTGTGCAAATATGAATATAAATAAAGACAAAGAATGAATAAAATGTATTCAAAGAAAATTAAAACTTGTTAACATTTATCATGAATTTTTACTATGAAATATTTGCAAAAGAATTTTGTTGGACATAGACATATGTAATACAAATTGAAGGAAAATATAAATAAATTGGGTTTATTAATTTATGGATGTGGAGGTATAAACATAAATAAAAAATAGAGAATGAATAACATGTATTGGAAGAAAATTAAAACATGTTAGCATTTGTATTATTATGTAAATGTTTTATGAAAAAATAAGAAAAATAAAATAAGGATAATTATTTTATGATGGAGAGTAAATGATATGCTTTGTAACATACATAAGTACATTTAAGCTACAAAAAGGTTTATTGAGTTTAAAACATATCATTGGGTTTAGATAATATGCTTAATTATTTTATATATGTTTTATGCTTAACCACATCTATCATATTACATAGTTTATATATGATTACATTTAAGCTAGAATAAATTCCATTCAATTACTAAAAGTGATTCAATTTTAGAGTTGTTGATAAGGTGGTTGTCCATCATATTGGTATATGTGGCTATTTCTCTTTTTAACGTACTAGATATTATTATTGTTGATGCACATGTGTTGGGAGTCCTTAATGATCTGATTTAGATGGACGTCGGTGGCCTCCCACGTATTCCAACTGGCTCATTTTGGTAGTTTTCCAGTTTGGCAATTTTTTCCTAGTTTTCGAGTCCCTGACTTCCGGGGGCGTTTTGAGGCCCTAAACAATGTTTTTAGGGCTCGCCACAAGCATAATGTATACAATGTCAAAGTCTGATGGAAACATGTGTAGTCCTTGGATAGATATTTCCAACGGGCTATCGTGTGCCTAAAACAGAGATCGCATGCAAAAGTTACAACCTCGCGAAGCTGATGTACTAACTTACCCAAACGGGGCCCACATGACTTTTGACACTTCATCTCCTAGGGTTAGGTTTTTGGATGTCTAGGGTTTTTGACATTCCTGTTTATTGTAAAAAGGCCTTTAGAGCCTCATTGTAATCATCTTCTTGTGAATGAGCGCAATCGTCGCATCTCTTCTCATAGATAAGTTGTCACCATTCTAGTAAGCATGTTTTCTGCTACATTTAACAGTTTCAACTTATTTCCTTATTGAATAGAAACCAATTTTAATGTATATATGTTATTATGTGTTAAGCATCTTTTAATAATAATCTTTATTCATTTCGTTTCTCTCATAAAATCCAAATCATGGTCCTAGGTGATGGTTAGCATTTCTATTTGCATCCATGTATGTGTGAGCTACTAAAATATGTACATGTAGGCTTTTGAAATGCCCATGTGTAAGTTTAAACTTAGTGTCCATATTGTTGCATAGACCAAATGATGTTCAAGTTTTTTTGAAGCAATATGCTGAACTACACATGTGAGCAATGATGGGAGGATACCAAAGGAATTTCCATTTGTACTGCATAAAGAACACTCTTCCTAACTAAGTAAGAAAAAATAAAATCCAAATATAACTTAGATTAACAAAATCATTTGTACTACATAAAGAACACTCTTCCTAACTAAGTAAGAAAAAATAAAATCCAAACATAACTTAGATTAACAAAGTTATTGTGAAAAATGAACTTTATAATATGAGGGAATAAACTAAACATCCATAAATTCACTCATATTATTTCCTCTCTTCATAAGCACAAATCCTTTAATTCACTTTAACTGGGAATTTAATTTACTACTCTTTCCTAGAAATAGTAATGTAAATAGAAAACATCTTTTGAATAAGCTTCATAACCATGTGGTCTTCTTAATAGAAGAAATGTTTTTTTATGAAATTGGTCTTGTTTGAAGAGATCATCATAAATGATTAAAATACGTTTTTTCTTCCATCAATCGTGAAAATAGAGAGAGTTTGGTACCATAGTCAACAACTAGGTATAGATAAGAGGGCACTGAGTACATGTGATGAGTTATGACAATACTTAAAGATTCTAAAATAACTAGGTTAATAATTAATTGAGCATGCCATGAAGTAGTTAACATATCGTAAATACCTTTATGATACTTCTCGTAAATGGACCTTTATGATATTTCAAAATATCCTTGAGTCTATGGCATGAAATAATGAACAAAAATGCATTAATTAAATAAAATTCTTACCTAAAGTGATGAATCGTAGTTTTCATTAATGTCCATAAGACCACCCATCTTATCAAGTTCATGTTATGTTTATTAAGAACATGTTATGTTTATTAATAACATATTCAATGGTATAAGATCATATTCAATGGCATTAAGTAGTTCATTATATAATTTATCATCTTATTTTTTTTAAGTCACTTTAGGATTATAAAATTATATGTGTTGAAATGTGTTTTTTACAGTTCAATATGAGAGAGATGTGTAATTCTTTTTGTCCTCAATGTGGAGTTGACACGTGTATTTAAAAAAATATTAATAACAAAAAATATTTCGATGTCATTCACAAATAAAATATTTCATGTCATATATATAAGTAATTGAAAGTAAAAAAATTATTATTTCCCAAATAGATGCTTTATATATCCCTATCTAAGGTAGATCTGTAATTCCTTCGGTTCTTAACATGAAGTTGACACATGGTATTTAAAAAAAAAAAAATCAATGTCATCAATAAATAAAATATTTCAGTGTCCACCTTAAGTTATATATATATATATAAAGAGAGAGATTAAAAAAAATTGTTATAGTTAAAACATTTTAATGGTGTGTTCTTAGAATGACGGAGATGAAGTTGACATGTGTAGATCCTTGATTTCTTATGGTAGTCCAATTAAAAATGCCTTATGGTTAAAAAAATTCAAGGGTGCATTTATCAGTGTGAGGGAGATGTGTAATTCCTTCCATGAAGGAGATGTGTAGACCCATCTTAACCATGGATCTATCATGCACTAAGAGGGATCAAGTCCCTTGAGGTGAAAATATTTTTTAGATTGAAAAAACTTGAGTAAATTTTTCCACCTTGAGAGATTTGATCTCTCTCAGTGCATGATAGATTTTGAGTTAGGATGGAACTTGGATAAAACATTTCAATGGTGTGTTGCTCAGCCTAAGGGATATGTGTAATTCCTTCAGTGAGGTTGACACACATATACATATTAAGAAACAACATAAATCCATCTTAACTATGGATCTATTATATGGAAAGAAAAAAGGTTTTCACCTCAAAAGATTTGATCCTTCTTAACACATAATAAATCTAAAATATCAATATATAAAAATCCATATCAACTCAAATACATTATATTTCGCAACTATCCAACATTAAACTAAAAATCCATATCAACTCAAATACATTATGTTTAACAACTATCCAACATTAAACATAATTATATATGTTGACATTCACAAAATAGATATTTGAAATTTCATATTATGAACTTTTAAGATGTTAAGAAAATTTAGTTTTAAATATCAAATTATGCTTTCTAAACACATAAATTAACCCACATCATTCATATTAATAAGGATTTAAACATGCAACCCTTGAATAATGGATAATTAGTGATCTATTTTCGTAGAAACAAATTCAATAGGCATGTTTTTTAAAATGAAATTGGGTTCAAAGTGTTAAGTATAGACAATTTAGTGACACAATACTATAGTTTCAAGAGGACTTCTCACACACCTTTATTTAATTATATTATATGGAGTGTTTATTTGATTATATTTGATTATGTTATACATTGTTTATGTCGAATTGTACACCCAGCGCGTGCCTCTACATTTATAAATTAATGTTCATTCTTGTATTTTTATTCAACGTAATTCATTGATAAAGTTGATAGGGAGAGTTAATGAAGAAAATGTAAACATACGATAGTGATTTCGATTGGCTAGTTACACGAATTTCAACCTCTCAAATTATTTTGTGCCTTTGTCTTACTTTTAGGTAATTTTCTTAGGTAATGTGCTTTTTTTTTTATAAATTTATTTTATTATTATTATTATGGGAAATTGGTAACTTATTAGAGTTATTTGTTTTTTTTTATTATAATTTTTATTTTTATTTTTTATTATTACATGGGAAATTGGTAACTTATTAAAGTGATACGGGCTAGGTCCAGTATCAAATCAACTAAATGTCACTATAACCTAAGGGCATATATCCAACAACCTACTAGTTGAATATATCAAAAAGTTATGACTTAGCAAGGGTCGAGACGTCTAGAGACACATTCGTTAGGGAGGTTCCACTCTTGAGAGGTGTCTATCCTTCTAGCCTTATCACAATGGGGAAAATGTCTCATCAAAGATTTGAACCTAGGTAAAGAGAGTGAGAGACCTACTCCTAACCATTTGAACTATTACCCCATGATGAATATAATTCTACCATAATAAGCACACTCACATAGTATTAAAAAATAGGTGCAAAAATTTGAGCATTTGAAAAGTGGTAAAAGAGTTTTGCATGATATGCTCCCATTCCATGATTAAAGAATGTATGCATAATGCTTACAAAATGAGAGAATTACGTTTAAATAATCTCAACAATGCACTTGGGTATTTTATCGGTAAGACAACACTATAGTAGTAGTGTAATGTTACACATTTGCGGTGTTTTCATAACGTATATATATGTGTTACATAATGTATATATGTTTTACTATTTTATCTTTTTAGTTAAAATGATTAATTTTATTAGTCAAAATAGTGGTGGTTAGATTTGTTCCATGAATAGTACAAAATTTAGACAAATTTTGGAATTTAGATTGATAGTAAACTTTTCCAACTCTTTTCGAGGGCTTAAAAGTATGTTCAATATTTTTTCTTCAACCATCTACTTCTATATTATCTAGAATACTATCCTAAAGTAACAAAAAACACATAAATATTAATTACATTTTAAATAGAGATGAATGCCCATATAGGGCATTAGCTATAGATTCAATATAAACTGTTGAGCCCGGGTTTTAAGTGATGTCCTCTATAGGTCTTGTAGTTGGGTGAGGTAGGGTGGCCAAGAGTACTAGAAGAAAACTCATAAATTCCAACAAATGAACCACCAATTCTTCTAGAAAATTTGATGTCACTTCGAATTTTGTCACATTTTATTTTAGGCTAGCAATTGAGAATTGGACCTCAATTTATGATTCTTTGAGGTGTTGCAGGTAGACCCATGCCGCATTGATTTCTAGAGGTGAAATGGGTTGGAGTAGCACTAGAAAAATAAATCTATCATCCAACATTAGTTGAATTAATTAGGCATCCAAGGAGAATGTTGCTTCAACTCTTTATTGTTTTTGTGGGAGGCTCTATGGAGCTTCTTTAACTCCTCTTCCATGTGACACTAAAAACAATATCCATGGTGGCCAAGGAGAATATGGTATGCATCACCACCACAATTCTCTATTGGGAAGGGAGGAACCTGTGGAGATGCAAAATGATTGGATCAAATCTAGGTAGAGAGTTTATCAACTTCGTAAACACCAAATTCAAAATGGGAGGGGTTCCTCTTCCTTTAGGTGCATGATTAGTGGAAATTGGAGGAGCCACGATGATCTTAAGTGCAGGGAAGAGAATGAGCATGATGATGTTGGAGGATGTATCATATAGGTCACTTTCCTTAGCATGTGAGAGGGTGGTGGAAAGACAAAGGGTCCTTAAATGTCACTCTTGAATTATTAATTCATTGAGACAACCCTTGGTGCAAACCACTTGTAAATACTCTTTCTCCCCTCCCACCTATGCAACCCCCCTTTTCTCCAATTATCAATCATGGAATGAATACAACATGTGTGGAGAACCCCTTCTATAATGTTCTAGGATGGCTATTGCTCCAATTGAGCAATTTTGAGGTTGGGTTAAACTTCTAGTCAAAGATATAACATAGAATTCATATGTTGTTATACTTTTATTTGGCACTTTAGGCCAAAGAAATATGTAATGAGCAAAAATACACATGGGATAAGAAGATTTTTGTCACAAAAGAATTTGTTTTCAAAAGGACATGAAGGTTTCACATTTTCCTAATAAAAGAGAGGTCAATTGTGGCTTTCTCATAGATCAGATGTGATTGGTTGTGATTTTCCTATATAAAACCCGCCATCGCTCCTTAAAGCTTCAAAAAATAGAAATACATGAGGAAAGATAAAAAAATAATGAGTTGGAAAAAGACAAAATCTCATGTGGAAGTTATGCATGGTTGACATGCATTCCATGAATCCTATTCTCATATCCTCAAGAATCTATAAGTAAGAGAACCAAAGATAAGGGAAGAGAGCCTATTACAAGCTTCCTTATGTTATCGAATTTTAGTGAGGATTCTTGGTTGTGAGTTGTTGCCATTGTTGAGGGATGGGCATTGACATTAGTGTGATTAGAGATTATGTGAGATTCCATTACCCATTTAGTTGGTTATGTCACTATGATACAATTTCCAAATCATGCTAGTTCAATAGAGGTGGAGTTGTGGCTAAGGAGGAGGACTTTGGGTCTTGGATCTGAGAGTACAACAATGAATCTCAAGGTATAATTCTTGTTGAAACTATCTTTTAAGCAATATAGATCTATCTTCTTTCTCCCCCAAAATATCCTTTATTTATTGATATCTTTTGCATCTTTAATGAGGTTTTGTGTCATTCTAACTTGCTTGAGTAATTAGATTAAGACTTTATTTATGAAAGTTATCTTATTTGTTTGATGAGGAATGAGGAAGATGTTGTTGTTGGATGATTGTATAGGTTATTTAGTCAAGTAGTGGAGATAGAGTGAGATCAAGTGGAACTTGCTAGATACTTTGGATGACCATCTAAAATCAAGTTTTTCATCCTTTCCTTCTGATTTACTTTTTAATATGCATGTTATTCTTAGGATAAATAAATATGTTATATATCCCTCTAACTGTTAATGAACCTCACCCACTCATTGATAGTTCTCACCCACTCATTGATAGTTTTCTTGCTTAGTTTATTTGTACATTTTCCATGAAACATATATGATATAAAATATTAATGAAAAATGTTTCCTTAATCATCCCATTTGTACAAAATTGAAAAAATGGGGATTATTTCTATTTAACCTATTAACTTATTGGGTGGATAATACACACATGAGTTCATCAATGCAATGGACATAATATTCATGTTAAATAACTAACCCAGATTGGAGGAACCACTAATTCACCACATGCATGTTTTTACAAAGGATTTCCATCCCTTAAATTATTCCATTATTCCAACACTTATTCATATAGTTCACTATGCTATGAATTTCACTAGTTCCAAGAAAGCGGCTCCATATAGAAACAACCATTTTTAATGGATTTTTGTTAATAAGGTATTTTCACTTCATCCAAGCATCCATCTTGGCCAAGAAGATCAACCGTGAAACTATAATGTTTAGTGACAAGGTTTGATGTGATAATGTGTATTAATGCAATTGAAATATTGATAACTATCCTCTACCGGGACTGTGTGGCAACATGTAGACATAACAACAAATAAAATGACATGGTTTGGGGTTTATGATAGAGTAGTTCACACCTTGAATGAGCTTGAGGGTCTCCTTGGTAGAGCCATGCATGGATTATCCTCTAATTATTATTTCCCAAGAAACCACATTGGTTCAGATTGTTTTCCACACCCATCGTGGATATAAGCCTCTATTATCCCACATCTACATACACAACTACAAGAGAATTTACCTTGACACATGAACTAGAATCCACATCTTTTGATTTCTTCATGGATATTTAGATCTTCCTTAGAGTTGTTAATTAATAGATGCCCGAAGATCGCTAGAAAAGGTGAATTTATGGGTTGGACATATACTACTTGAATTTGGAAGAATAGTGTCAAGGCTTCTTCAAGAAATCCAAGCTTCATATAAGCCACAATCATTGCATTCCATGAACAAACTTGAAGGTTGATCTTCATGCAAATTCAACGTCTAGCACAAGGACTAGAAATAAGAATTATAGACCTTAATACAAATCATAACAACCTCACTTGGTCATCATCTATCAATGATTGCAGTGGTAAGAACCATATTAAAATTTTCCCAAAATTATAGTAACTAAGAATTAACCATACAAATTCATTCCAACATTTAATCTTATACATTCTACTATTTAAATGATCCGTTAATAGATGGAATAGGGGAAACAGAATTAGCATACTAAAGAAATCATTCCTTATGAAGAGTGTTACAATTCCTACATTGTTATGTTATCTCGTGTAATATCCACAATGCATAGGGCTAGTGCAAGCTAATTCTCTCGACCTCTCATGACATGTTAGTTACAATGGAAATATGGAAGAACAATAATATGTTGACTAGGAGGAATTATTTTTGGTACATGCACAACTTATTAGAATATGGTGTAAAAAGATGAAACATAGGAAATCAAATTAGCTTTTGGAATATATAACTTTTATCTATGGAAAATTTGTATAACTTAAAAAAGATCATTTTGTTCTAACATTGGTATGTTACTTTTCCTCTAAAATATAATACACATGTTCATGTCAAGATGTTAGTTTAGTATCTAAGTGATGAAATTTCTTGAAATTTTCTTTTTACAGTTGTAGATAATAGTTTCTTTTTGTGTGCCACTATTTTTGCATTTTTAAAATTTAATTTTATATACCTTTTTAAGTTAATAAAGTTTGTGAATCCTTCAAATTATGAGGTCAAGTGTTAAGACCGAGTTTGAGGGTCTTAACATAATCAATCATTTTTTTAGTGTGTAGTTCTTTGTCTGTAGTTTTGCACCATATAATTGTGTCTTCCAAATAGATGAAGCAATAGAAAGTTACAATAGAAATAGAAGGCACATGTATTTTAGAATTATGATAAATGTGTAAATACAAATCAATAAAAAATAGAAATATATATATGTCCCAAAGGGTTAGCTCAAGTGGTCATGAGCCACACATGAGACCTCTTATCTCTCCCCCAAAGTTGTAGAGGTCACAGGTTCAAATATCTTAATCCTATTAGGGTTAGGCTTTGTAATCAGGGATGACAGTTTACCCCATTTAACATACATGGATTATGGGGAAGTATTTGAAAGGGTTTCCCATGAGGGTTTCCTTGGAATATATATATATATATATATATATTCCCATGAGGGTTTCCTTGGAATATATATATATATATATAGTAAGTTTTAAACCTGTGAAGTAAAGCAATGCATATAGATTCTTAAGCAAAACAAAAATTAATCAATGACTCATTGTTATAACCCTAATTTGCACCATACATGCTTACCTGGCATCAGGCCATCTTAGATCCCTTTTTTGTCAAAGCACTATTGAACAACTCTTTAAAAAAAATCTTTTATAAGGGCCCACGCACCCTACTCCATTACTGCATGTGTGTACACGCTAGCTGACCTAAAACAGCCCGTGTGGACCGACAAAAGCACGAAAAAAAGAAAGTTGCCGATGAAACACACAGCTTTGGGCGAGTTAACTGAAACTCTCGGCCGTGCATGGCCGAGGGTTCGTCCAAATACCTAGCTTCTTCTAGCCTATAAAAGAAGGGTTAGGGGTCCCATTTCTAAGAGGAGAATAAGACTAAAGAAACTTTTCCAAATTGCACATTCCCATTGTCCCAACCCTTTAGCCATCCTTGTGCAAGAAGAGATACAAAGCAAAGAAGTTGGAGGACATTTGAAGAGGAGCCTAGGATCAGGATTCGCGGAGCAGTGGCCGGTCTCGACATTGTAAGTTGATTCATTAAAGTTAATAATAAAGGAATTCTTTTCCTGTCCCACTATATGAGTTCTTCATAGTTTAGTAGATATATGTTTGAATCTCTAACCCATTAGTCTGTAGGTAAAATGCATGTGTAGTTTGTTGTTTGTTTTGTATGCAGGTCATCCTTGGGAGGAGAGCTTCTAACAAGTGATCAAGCGTGAAGAAGTATCGACATCGAACATCCAGAACAAGGTATGTTGGTCTAACCATGTATTTGTTGAAAATAAATGAGGATTAAGTCTGGGACGAAGGTAGAAAGTAGGTTTCTTTTGGTCATATCTGCATGCATAATATAACCCTATTTGCTAGTCCATAGAGAGATTTCCCACCACAACAAAATTGGCGACCATACTGGGGAAGTCTCTAGGGTTCCTGCGAATTTTTTTAGGTAGTTTTAAAAGACTGGTTTTCTTTCCTGTTTTTTGAAGTTTCTATAAAGTCTGAGCTAGCAGAGAGTCTGGTTTTCCATACCAGCTATCTCTGTTATTTGCTTGACTGTGTTTTTTTCGAGACCCACAGAGGTACACGTGGCCTGCATAAGGTCTGCATGCGTGTACCTGTGCCCTGCTTTCTTACAGCCTGTGTGTAAACGCCAGCTGAAGAAGTAGCAGTAGCGTGTAGATTCCAGAAAATTTTGGAGGTAGTCATCCTCTTCCCTGTCAGAATCAATCATTCTCAGCGGTTTTCTAGAACTCTTTCTAAGTCTTGGTTGTTTGCAGTCTCATCTCAAATTGGTTTTTTTTACGAATTATTTTCCTTACATTGTTTTCTTTTTCTATTAAAGAGAGTGTCTAAGCCTTCAAGAGATCCTGGTTCTCAATATCAATGGTCTATTTCTGGTTTGGATTGTCTGTTTTTAGTTGTTTCAGAGTTTTAGAGATACACACGGTCTATATAAGGCCAGCATGCATGTACACGCCCTCTGGCTCTACACAGCTCGCGTGCACACGCTTGCTGTTGGATTGTCAGTAGTGTGCTTGTGCAGGATAGTTTTTTTTTAGGGTAAGGAAGTCATCCTTTCCCTTGACAAGAGTTATACCTCTCAGGTTTTTGAATCTCTGTCCTAACAATCAGTAGCTTAGGGTTGATCTTAGCCTTAGCTTGCTTTTTTCATTTAAAAGTTGTCATTACAAATTTTCTTTAGGGTTTTTAAACAAGTGTGAGAGTCCTTTTTTAAGTTGCTAGTGTGTGATTTCTTGAAGTGATTCTTTGTGATCTGCGATTAGGCCAGAATTTTTTTCTTGGTTTTTGACTTGTTGGTATTTTTCCTTTTTGCTTTATCAACATTTAAATAAAAAAAAAATCTCTTTCATTTTCTTGTTTGGTTGAAAAGTGTGATTTTGCATTAGTAACCTGGGAAAAATATTAGTTTTATTAAGTTCTTGATAGTTTACTTAGATCGTAAGTAGCTTGTAGTCGAATGGAATCCTTCTTTAAGTTTGCTGATTCAAAAGATCTTAGAATTTTTTTTTTTTGTAAGTTGTTGAAAATTTGCGTTAAGTGAAATTTTTGTTTCCTGCTTTCTGTTCATTTTTTACTTTCATCTTTCAAACATCATTAGTTTCACTTTCATACCCCTTGACATAATACAAGCCATAAAATTAACGTTAAATCTAAAATTTATTAGACTTTTATGTTTGTAGGGTTAACCAACTAGTTCAGGATTAGGGCCTTGGATTAGGTTGGAGAGGAAACTCTTCAAGGCCATTAAAATCAAACATTGGAGTCTGAGTTAGGGAGTATCCAAGTCCAGTATTGTGAAATTTATTTGGGACCCCCCTCTAACACAAGGGATAAACATGAGGTCGCGTGCGGAAAGGTAATGGAGATAACCCCTCCAAAGATGGACCAATTGTAGTGGAGAACACATATAGAGAGCTTGTTTTGGGATTCTGTCGATTGCATTTGCCACGGGGCTTCATGGGTCTCGAATATGTTCGAGGTCCTCAATTGTCTTCCAGAACACTTTCTTTCGATACCCTTGATAGGTTTCAGGCTCGATACCCTGCTCATTGTGGTCTACCCGACTTTCGACTGTTCGCGCGCTGGCAACCTAGTTGCCTATATTTTTTAGGGACATACACAGGTGACTATAGGGGTATACCGTGGTACCTAGGACAGACATCAAGCCACACTTTGTAGAGTATACCCAAAGGGTGCTTCTGTTTTCGAGTTTCACTTGCACTGGTAAGTTGCTTTAGTGTTGGTTGTTGTAACTGTTCTTCCAATTAATTTAGTGTTTTCCTGTCTTATCTTTTAGGGACATTTTTTAGTGCGTGTTTTTTTTGAATGGTTAGACTACTCTATTGTGTCTTTGATCTTCTCACACAGTGGAGGATCACGAGCTCCACCAGTCACGAAGGCTTCTTGGCCTGCCACCGGTTACATTGGAGCCACCCCCGCCACCACTAAGGCGAAAGCTAGACCAACAAGGGTCTTTTGAAGCAACCGGGTCACAAGAAATTGTGCCCGACCAACATCCAAAGGAATCGATCGTTTTAGACCTTGGAGCGTAAGCTTTTGGTCTGGTTGAAACCTCCACCACTGATCTTTCGGCACCCACCATCGTACCAATTCATCCTTACGAGTGCTAGATAGTGTTGCACGCAGCAATGGAAACAAATGTTGTTACTCCTTCTGGGAATTCTTCAATTCCCACTACGGTTGTCACCATAGGAGAGTTTCCACCTCCTAACCCACCGTCACCGGTCCGATCCACCATGGTCTTGACCACCTCTACATCGCATAGTGGTCCGATCCCATATCTGGTGGCAGCCACAACCCCTTTCACACCAAGTGCGACAGGCCCTCCGTTCCCCTATGGGATGCCTAGTTCAGGTACCAGTCCTGTACTTTCCTACTCCACTTCACAGACTTCAGGTCTGGGGGAAGGGAGCTCTAACGCTCCTCTACAAGGACACATGGGGGGCACTCCTGCTCCTTTTAACGCTTTCCCTTACGGGGGAGGTCATATACCTCCTTCGTCCCCTTCACTCGGTGGCTCGCATCAGCAAACCATCGGGCAACCTGCACACCATAGTTTCCTTGGAGCAGGGAGTCAAGGACCACCTTCGCATAATATGATGGTAGGTTCGACACTGTTTTCTTTGTTCGGTGCATTTGGTAACAACGCCTTCTCATCAGCTACTTTCCCAACTGGGGGCAACCCCGGTTTCAGACAACCTATTCCTATGCAGGGTACTATTCATGCACAGGGGGCACACCCAAGAACTTCTTCCGCATCCTTGGAATTCTTGGTAGGGATCAGTTCCCTCATCAGGAATGTTGATCTGGGGTAATTATTTTCATAATCAAGGGAACCCTGGACAAAGCACTATGTCTATCCCCATGGGACCGACATGGAGCAATCCTTCCCAAAGTCCTTCAAATGTAATGCATGCCCAACCATCTATGTCCTATTTCGGAAATCCACCAATGATGTCTCCTCACACGCAAAATCCATATGTTGGCCATGGCCATGGTTTCTACCAGAATCCGGGCCAGCAGCTGAACTTTTCCTGGCAACCTGGTGCTAGTCAAACTCCAGGCCCCTTTTTCCCAGGTTATCACCAACAACCCAAACTACCCTTCCTGACAACCTTGCATTTGCCAGACTTGACAAGGTTGTTGAATGACCCTATCTGTCACGATTTACATTGGCCTCCTATGCCAACGAAGTTTCCTTTGGACATCCCAAAGTTCGAAGCCAAGCCTAATGAAGATCCAGGAGATCATGTGACTACCTTCCATCTTTGGTGCTCATCTAACTCGTTGAAAGACGACTACGTACARTTGCGATTGTTGCAACGTGCTCTCATTGGGAGTGCCACAAAATGGTACATTGAGCTTGACCGCTCAAGATACTCTTCCTTCGGTGAATTGGCCGTGGCTTTCCTCAACCATTTCCAGTTACCTGTGAGATACGACGCTGGCACAAAATTGCTGGCCAATTTTTCACAGACAAAAGAGGACCATATCTCTGATCACATCCGAGAATGGAGACGCCAAAAGAGTTTAGTTAAGGTACCAGTCCCACCAGCATTCCTGCTCGAGTGGTTTCTTAAGTCTTTGGTCCCACAGTTGTCCAAAGACATTGCGACGTCAAGAGTATTTTCCGAAGAAGACGCCATCATGAGAGCTCAACAACTTCAGCTAATCTATTCTCAGTCTAGTTTATTATACGAGATCTTACCAGATGCACCACACTCAATACTTGATAAAACCAGACAGAGAGCTGGACCACATGCTGATGGTATTGTCGGTTCAGCACAAACAAAGCCCGCTGAGCAACTAACGACTCAGTTGCAACAATTGTCTATACAACACAAAACGGCCAGCCAAACTATTGCTTTGGCTGCTCCCCCTACCAAAATGTTGGATGTACACATAGTGCAATCGACTAATCCAAAGGCCACCCAGCAGCCTGAAGGAAAGAAAAAACAATTAAAGAATGGTAAGGGGGATAAGAAACCCACTGATAATGCTGGCGGGCACAACACTGAGAAACGAAAGGCGAGGTATCCATGCAACTTATGCGCGGAAGACCACCCGACCCATCTATATCCTCGGCTTGCAGAAGCCCAAAAGTTTGTGATGTATCAACAGTCTGTTGTGTTAACCAATCCATTTCAACATGGGAAAAATATAACTCAAGCCTCTGCAAGCATGGAAGGGGGCAGCCAAGGACCCTCTCCGTCTTCAACCAACCCCACATCCGCAAATGTATATATGGTGAAGGGTGATGCTTTAATATCGACTAGAGTGCATGACTATAGTAAACCAAGCACTTCTAAGAAGGGAAAAGAAGCCCAACTCCCATCTCTTCCTCTACAGATCGAGAAGACGTTGGGTGAAATAATGACACGCATCCCCAAAGGTGCGTTCAAAAAATCTTCTCACAACCCAAATGCAAGGGCCACCCAGAACTATTCTGTGGTGGAAGATTTATCACAAACCCCTTGTGTGATGTCCACTTTGGAGGTCCTCCAAAGTTTCCCTTCCCAGAGGAAAGCCTTGTTAATTGCTTTAGGATCTACCGAGACTTGTAATTTGGGTACGATCATGCTAGATACAACCGACCTAAAACCTCGTCTGCCTTACCACGTAGCATTTCAGATAGTAGTGGCTTATCCTACGAAAACTTTTACTTGGAATATCTTCCGCACAGTGGTTGATGGGGGAGCCTCGACATGCGTTATGTTGTTGGCATGTTGGAAGGACGTTGGCCAACCCGTTTTGTCTCCATCACCTACTCTCTTCACTTCTTTCGACGGTCGTTCGTTCCGACCACATGGCATCATTCCCTCTTTCCCTGTGCAGTTAGGAGGGAATATTGTGTGTGTCGAGGTAGAGGTAGTCGATGCACCCCTCGACTATAACCTCTTGTTAGGGAGGAGTTGGAATTATTCCATGCAAGCTGTGGTTGCTACAGTTTTCCAGGTCTTGTTGTTCCCACACGAGGGCCGGATAGTGACCATCGATCAATTGTCTTTCTCTAGACCTGACCCTTCATTGGGGGCATCCACGGTCCCGATGATTGATAATCCTCAACCGGGTGTAGTCAACGTAGGGGTTGGTTTGTGCCCATCTTTGATGGGTACCTTTGATTACCCGCCCCCTCAAGGCGATATCAAGTTTATATCCAATCACTGTAAGGTTGAGATTTTTCAAGTTTCGTCGTTTCGCATGACTTACTTCGACGATCCGGGGATACTTCCTTCCCCATCGGCCACGATGGATGGGACAGGGCACCCGGGCATGTCCATTCCCTTGTCCACAACTGAAGTAGCGTACTCTTTAGTCCAGCAAGATTCAGCCAACACTGATCCAACTCCTGCACAAGAGTTCGATCCGCTTCTAGAGCCTATTTGGACTTAGGGTTCTCTCACTGAAACCGATTCATTAGACTTAGTCTTGCCCTCCGATGAAGAAATCATTGAGGCAATGACTAGTCTGGACAAACCCTGGGACAATCTTCATCACAGATCATACTTCCTCCCAGATTTAAGTAGAATCGAGGCCAGAGAATTCACCTTGACTATGACTAGAGATAGGTCTTGTCCTATTAATCCCTTAGCTACACACGAGGTCTATGCTGAGGGTAATATGGAAACCATCGCTGAAACCATACTGATAAATATTTCCAGAACCCCTAGCGTCATAGACAATGTTTTCGTCGGAGCATATTGATCCCCCAAGGAGATACCCGACTTCGACCCACAAAGTGTCGATCATGAGCTAACTTTGTTGTTTTTCAAGCTCACTTTGAGATCCGAAAGAAACATCTAGTGAGACTGCATTTATGCTTTTCGATCTTATCCGGATTAACTGAGAAAAGTAACCTCTACGGGTCTTCTTTTAAGCCCTTTTCAAACCTCTAAACATGAAAAGATTGCCGAGCGATCTTGTGGCATTTCACACTCGTTAAACTGAAATTTGAAGTCACGTCTGTCTAGTAGTAGTTTACCCCTTTTTGGGTCTGGATGGTCAACTGTATGAACAAAGGTATACTCTATGGAACTTCAGTTCTCTAGAAGAGTACCCTCAGGTATAATTTTATCCTTTTTTCGGGCCTGAGGGACTAAACTTACGAAAAAGGAACCCCCTTGGAGTCCATAGTTAAGCTCTTTTCAGACTCCCTAAAATTGAAAAGATCGCCGAGTGACCTTATTCTTTCACACTCGTTAAACTGGTCCAAAAGAACATTCCTGACGGAGTCCATAGTTAAGCTTTTTTAGACTCCTTAAAAATGAAAAAATGGCCGAGTGATCTTGTCCTTATCACACTCGTTAAAATGGTTTTGAATAAACGTCTCGTCGGTGCTAGTTTACCCCTTTTTCGAACCGACTAGACTATCTTCGAAAAAGGTACCCCAATGGAGTCTCCTTTTATGTTTTTTCAGACTCTCTAAATATGAAAAACCACCGAGCTTACCTTCTCTGGGCTCGTTAAACTTACAACGAAGGACGTTACCATTGTGTGTTTTGTTAACCGCGTTTGTATACCTTATACGCCAGCCTTGTAGCAGTTTGCTTCTGCGTCTTAACACTCTTGGCCCCTGGAGGATTTTTCCTGAGTATCATTATTTTGAACATCAGTCTTGCCCTTGTGCTTTGAACTTGTATGTTTGTAACTCTCGTTCCTCCATTGTAACGTAATATTCCTTTATTCTTTTTTCCAAAATTATTGAAAAAAGACAAAAAAATCAAATATACCCCAAAAAGAGGAAGGGAAAAGTATTTTCTTTATTAGTAGCATAATGAGTCTCCCTTGGATAAAGCACATCTATCCGTTTGTTCGTCAAACTATGGGATGTAATATGACCTTAGAAAGTTGTTCTTGCTACATAGAGTTGTGTCCTTCACCGTTTGGTTATTCTTCCAAACATATGGAGAGTTTGCGTTGCCTCCTGCTTCGTAAACTTATGATTAATGCCATGTTGCCTAAGTCTCATCATTTGTCATACTGTTGTCCAAGGGAAGTTTCTACCAATCTTGAGTTGGCCCCTCTGCATTTTGTCTCTTGCCCTCATACCTGGCCACCCTGAATGTCCAATCAAGTCCTTGTTCGAAATCAATGAAGCCTTCAGTCTGATCATCAAGATTATCTAGTCCAAGACCGACGAGCCGTCGAAGACCTCTCAGTAGTGAAGTCGTACACTCATATTACACTCCTACCTTGATTTTTGAAGATTTTGAAGTTGTTGCTCGAGCTTTGAAGATCTCATCTCCATCCATCAGGCCGTATCAGCTTCTAGAAGATGGATACTCTATATGTATATCTTTTTGATTTCGAGATGTAGATTCGCTGTGTATTGTTCGCGGCTACAATTTATATAGTTATTTGACATGGATCTATAGTGTATTTGATTGGTAGCCATGATTCTATTTTATCCCGAGCATGGGTATGCCCACCTCGGTGAGACATTTGTTATTTTGCAGATGGCGCCTCTCGGTTCCTAGTCCCTGGGCTCACTTGTTCGGCACATCAGTAAAGATTGGTAATGCATTTCAGCCATCAGATTCTCTTGTGACCTCACACATTAGGGGGCATATGTTATAACCCTAATTTGCACCATACATGCTTATTTGACATCAGGCCATCTCAGATCCCTTTTTTGCCAAAGCACTGCTGAACAACTCTTTAAAAAACCTCTTTTATAAGGGCCCACGTGCCCTACTCCATTACTACACACGTGTACATGCTAGCTGACCTAAAACAACCCGCATGGACTGACAAAAGCACAAAAAAAGGAAAGTTGCCGACGAAACACACAGCTTTGGGTGAGTTAACTGAAACTCCCGGCCATGCATGGCCGAGGGTTCATCCAAATACCTAGCTTCTTCTAGCCTATAAAAGAAGGGATAGGGGTCCCATTTGGAAGAGGAGAATAAGAGTAAAGAAACTCTACCCAATTGCACATTCCCATTGTCCCAACCCTTTAGCCATCCTTGTGCAAGAAGAGATACAAAGCAAAGAAGTTGGAGGACATTTGAAGAGGAGCCCTGGATCAGGATTCGTGGAGCAGTGGCCGGTCTCGAAATTGTAAGCTGATTCATTAAAGTTAATAATAAAGGAATGCTTTTCCCATCCCACTATATGAGTTCTTCATAGTTTAGTATATATTTGTTTGAATCTCTAACCCATTAGTCTGTAGGTAAAATGCATGTGTAGTTTGTTGTTTGTTTTGTATGTAGGTCAGCCTTGGGAGGAGAGCTGCTAACAAGTGATCAAGCGTGAAGAAGGATTGACATCAAACATCCGGAACAAGGTATGTTGGTCTAACGATGTATTAGCTGAAAAGAAATGGGGATTAAGTCTAGGACGAAGGTAGAAAGTAGGTTTCTTTTGGTCATATCGGCATGCATAATATAATCCTATTTGCTATTCCGTAGGGGGATTTCCCACCACAACACTCTCTCTCTCTCTCACACACACACACACACACACACATAGTAATTTTTAAACCTGTGAAGTAAATCAATGCATATAGATTCTTAAGCAAAACATAAATTAATCAATGACTCATACACATAGTACACATAGATTTATAATGGAAACCCTTAACCGAGAGAAAACCTTTCAATGATTCATTGTATTAATTTCACCATTCACCATAAAATATATATACAATGTTTTTAGGTATTCCGTAGATACCAAAACCCTAATCCCTTAATCTGGGATTAATTTAGAAAACCGCTAAAAATAGCAAAATCCGCTAAAATAGCAAAAACATAGTTGTCGAAATTGACGCGCCTACACACACACATGCAAAGAATATAGCACATACCCAACATTATCCCACTTGTTGTTTTTTTTTCATCCAAGGGTCCATAGGATTATATATTCAACAATCCAGGGCAGTAATGCCCATTGTTACTCTACACCGGGAGAACTTTTCTATACTCACAGACTTTGTCAATGAATCTGCAATATTCTTCAAAGTGTCAACCTTTTCTAGCAACACCTTCTTTTCTTCAACCATGTCTCTCACAAAGTGATACTGAACATCAATATGATTTGTCTTCGAATGATAAGCTGGGTTCTTTACTAGGAATATTACACTCTGACTGTCACAATCTAATATCACTGCTTGTTGTAGAAACCCAATACCTGAACACAATAACTGTAACCATACTTCTTCGTTTCTTTCATGAGTGGATGTCATGTATTCAATTTTTGTAGTTGAGAGTGCCACTACATCCCGTCTTTTTCTCATCCAACTGATTTCTCCTCCAAATAGGTTAAACACATACCCACTTGTAGATCTTCTGTGATCTAGATCTCCAACCCAGTCTGCATAAAAAAATCCATGTATGTCCACCACTCTGTCCAATCCTGGTCTTCCTTGGTAGCAGAATCCATAATTGCTAGTTCCACACAAATACCTGAAGACCCTCTTTACCGTTTTCCAATTCTCCTTCCCTGGTTTTGACATATACCTGCTCAAAACTCCCACTACATGTGCAATGTCTAGTCTAGTACAAACCATTGCATACATCAAACTGCCAACTGCACTGGCATATAGAACATGGGACATGTCCTCTTCTTCTTCTTGTGTCTTGGGACACTGATCTGCAGATAACTTTACACCTATAGGAATAGGAACCTTGACCGGTTTACTTCCATGCATATTAAACCACTGCAATATCGTCGAAACATATTTTCTTTGATTCAACCAGAGTTTCCTGTTTGCACAATCTCTTTTAATCTCCATTCCTAGAATGAAGTTAGTAGCACCGAGATCCTTCATGTCAAATTTGAAGGATAGTTGTGATTTCACCTCCTTGATAACATCCATGTTATTTCCTACCAACAACATGTCATCAACATACAACACTACATAAATGAAGTGATTACCAACCTTCTTGGAATATATACAGTGATCAACCCTGCTTCTCACAAATCCCAATCCAAGGATGTATGTGTCAAAATTTTGGTACCATGTCCTAGGTTATTGCCTCAGACCATATAGTGACTTCTTTAGCTTACAGACCAGCTCTTTCTTTCCCTTCACTACAAAGCCTTATGGATAATTCATGAAGATTTCTTCTTCCAGATCCCCATGTAGGAATGTTGTCTTCACATCCATCTATTCCAATTCAAGATCAAAAGAAAAAACAATAGATAAAATAAATATAATAGACGTTAACTTGGCAACAGGAGAAAAAATCTTACCAAAGTCAATTCCCTCTACCTAGGAATAACCTTTTGCTACTAACCGAGCTTTGTAGTTCTCCACTTTACCTTCTGCATTAAACTTCTTCCTAAACAACCATTTGCTCCAACCAGATTTTCTTCCAGCTGGAAACTCAACTATATCCCATGCCTCATTCTTATCCAAGACATCCATTTCTTCAGCCATGGCCTTCTTCCATAGTTTACTATCCTCTGAATTCACTACTTCCCTGACAGTTCTGGGATCATCATCAGTAATAGATAAAGAAAAATTGCAATGGAAATTAGGTGGACTATACCTTTCTGGTTGCCTTATTTCTCTCACTGATCTCCTCAATACTGGGGTATGAGGTTCATCTTCTTCTTCTTTTGCTTCATCTTCTTTAGATGATTCATATTTTGCATCCTCCAACTCCAACTCTATTTTCTCAGGTTCTTCTGGCCTTGGTAGGAATTCCTGTTTGGAAACATCTTTTACCTCTCTGAAGACAACATCTCGACTGTAAACAGTCTTCTTGGTTTCTGGGTTCCAAAGCTTATAACCTTTCAAACCATATTTATAACCAATAAAGATACATTTTTCATCCTTTTTATCCTGCTTACTCCTATTTTCCTTTGGAACATGTACATAAGCATCACAACCAAACACTCTAAGATGTTCAAGAGAGGGTTTCTTGCCAGTCCATACCTCGTGTGGAGTTTTATCATACAACGCTGATGAGGGTGATCAATTGACCAGGTAACATGCTGTACCCACTGCCTCTGCCTATAATTCTTGTCCTAAATCGGCACCGCTAAGCATGCTCCTTGCTTTTTCCATCAGTGTCTTGTTCATCCTTTCTGCAACTCCATTCTACTGATGAGTATGGAGTAGTCTTCTGCCTTGCTATACCACACTTCTTACAAAATTATTCAAATTCTTTTCCGCATAATTCTCCACCATTATCTGTTCTCAATACCTTTATTTTCTTCTCTGACTGATTTTCTACCAAAGCCTTAAAATCTTTAAATTTATCAAATACCTCATATTTCTTTCTAAGAAAAAAATCCACCTGTTCCTTGAGAAATCATCTGTGAATGAAACATAATACATGGACTTACCTAGTGATGGAACAGGCACAGGTCCAAACACATCACTGCATCAACTCTAAGATCCCCTTTGCTCTTGTAGCACCAGATGGGAATCTTACTCGATTCTTTTTACCATATATACAATGTTCACAGAAATCAAAATCTAGAGTGCAATTAGACATACCTTCAACCATACCTTTACTGTGTAGTGTTCAAAGGCCCTTTTCTCAATATGTCCTAGTCTTTGATGCCACAACATGGTCTTATTTCTAGGGTAGATATTGGTCTTGTCTTCTTTATTTCTCTGCTCGGGGACAATAGAACTATTACACCCATTAGTATAAGTGCTTCCCAACAACTTGTACAGAGTTCCACACCGAACTCCCCTCATCAACACCATTGCTCCTCATACCATCTTGCAAGTGTTCTTTCCAAATACAGTATCCACTCCTGCATCATCCAACTTGCTTACAGATATTAGGCTCCTAGAAAGTTTTGGAATGTGTAGAAACCTAGGGAAAATTCTAATCCTTCCATATTTTAGCAACAACTTTACCCTTCCACGTCCCATGATTTTGGCTGTCGAGTCATCTCCTAGGAATACATCACCACCATCATATTTTTCATATTCAGAGAAACACTCCCTGTGAGGAGTCATATGGTATGACGCACCTGATTCAATTAACCATACATCATGGTCTACATGTGTACCTATAGATGCTAGGTAAACATCACCTCCTTCTTCAATGGAGGTTTTTGCCTCTGTGGAAGAGGTACTATTAGATCCCTTTGGTTTATCAACCTTCTTAGACTTGTAATCTTTCTTATAATGCCATGTTTTACCACACTTCTAGCATTTCCTCAAAGATTTTCCTGGAGACTTAGATCTAC
>JASDQU010241296.1:49041-71879 GCA_032191745.1 Picea mariana
TATATATATATATATATAACCTTTGTCTTATAGTATTCAAAGGAAAAATTATAAATTAATGAAGGAAAATAAATATTTAAGACAACCTTCCTATAGGGATGACCATGCTAAGGAAATACTTTTTACGATAGAAATATGCACAACTATTTCTATGGAAGAAATGAATACAATTATTGCTACAGAAGAAGTTATGAGAACTAGAATTGTTGACTTAATTGCCACATATTCTCTGGAAAATTCTTCTAAACCTTCTTCGAGATCCACTCTATAAAGTATTTCCCCCCTACAAAACTTATTTGATCCCCCAAAAAAATTATTTGGTCACCTACATAGCCTATTGGATCTTGCATTGAATGCATTTCTACAACTTACATTGAAATGATAGATGTTGATGCTACTAATTTGGTAGAACCATCTACTATTGGTTCTCCTACTATAGAATAAAATGTTTAAGTAGGAAATTCTCGACCCATAGTCACTCAAGGGGATAAACAACCAAAGTTTAAAGCATCAACTATTGAGGCTTAGATGAAACAAGTAATAAAAGATGATAAGCCTTCTATAAGAGTTAATATAAAAGAGAAATGGTATAGCCATCCTCCTGACCAAGATTAATAAACCCAAATAGGTGATGTAATCATTAGACCTATTGTTCATACAATGGGGATACAAACAATTCCTACATATGATAATGATCCTCTTCAAATAATAAATTTGAAAGCATAACTTTCTAAATGGAAATATGTAGCCATATAATAGAACAAAGGAGTAATTTATATAGTAGAACATACACAAATTGTCTAAAATTTGAGAGAAATATGGAATGAGGTAATTTCCATTGATAAAATAAAGTGAGACAAATATAAATAAGACAAAAAGAAAATCTCAAATCTTGAGGCAAGAGAAAAAAAAAAATTAGAGGGAGAGAAAAAATATATAAGTTCTCTTTCTTAGTATATTCTTAGTTGTAGAAGGCCATTTTCCTCTTATGTTTTCCTCTTATAGGAGAAAGATTTTTCATTCTAGCTTCGATCTATAATACAAGATAAATCACATGGTCTCAGGTTTGCCAAGACATTTTTGAAAGCTTACTTCCATAGCAATGAAGAGGATAAAATTTATTATGCGAATTATATCATCATGAAATTGCCAAGACATTTTTGAAAGCTTACTTCCATAGCAATGAAGAGGATAAAATTTATTATGCGAATTATATCATCATGAAATTCTCTTACTTCACGATAAAAAATGGAATTCAAATCCATTTGTCGGTGATGTGAAATTAAGGGATTTCACTTCTTTCTTTTATAATCAACTATTATGGAATCAAACAAAAACCACCGTTTCACATAATGAATATATTTGTAATTTATGGGTGTGAGGGAAATACTCCAATCCTTAGCTCATTCTTGGGGAATATCACGAGTCCCTTAAATACTTTGCCAAAGTATCTATACTTGTTACAATTCGACAAGAGAATGGATACTCTGTTGGCCTATAAGCACTTATGCATCATTTCTAATGAAGACATCGAAAGGTAAGCCACATTTTGTTATCCAAATTTTTATAAAGATTTAGGAAGAGTTGATATATATATTTCTTGTTTGCAAATATGTGGTCAATATGGATTGGACTAAATTTTCACTTTCCTTTGATTTGGTTTCTTGTACCAAAATATCAATTTTCCTATGAAACAAAGACATAAGTTGAAGATAGATTTTGGTAGGTAATTGAGCAAAAATTTGGATACAATACAACAAAACAAAAATGACATATTGCTTATAGTATCAATGGGCTTCATCGAAAACATCCATATCTAGATTCCGACTCAGATTGAGTACAAGGGCCACATGAGTACATGCAACAATTTCAATTGGGGTGAATTATGGAACCTTTCTTTACCATACTTATATCACCTTTTCCCATTTGTTTTCATACCTCATTGTTCCCTTTTCACCTCTTTATATCCACAACTATAAACATTTTGGATTAGATATCGTTCAGGTATACCTTGCTCTATTTTATTGGAAATTTAATGAATTTTGTAGTACATTTCATAGAAATGGCGTCATTTGTGCCTAACTTGTAGATAAAGTTGCTACAGATAAGATTTATTTTATAAAATTCAAAGGAATGGTATGATATAGAAGAGATAGATTTCTACAAAACCTCATTTGTTGTGGATTATATCCTAACAATAAAAGTATTGTTTTATAGGGAACTTTGAGGTTCACCACTTTCTATAGATCTACACTTGTTGCATGTTGTTGTAACTCCTAATAAACAACACCATTGCTGCAAGTACCAATCAGAACTAGTGTCGTGAATCCATGACAATGGGAATTCTACCTATCGCCTGCTACTAGTTTCCAAAGATCACAATGTTGTTATTGAGTTGCTACAAAACCTTGGACTAGAAACACAAGTTTCTATGTTGTTTGATCAATTTTCTACTATGATGATGAATGCATAGATGCCTTTGAATATAGTTACAAAGAATCTCTAGAAGATTTAATACTATGCTATATTCCAACAATTGATTAAGTTGCTTAGTTATACTAGATGATTTGTTTCATTATTGTTGTAATTGTGTAATTGAATAAGATGCTTTGTTTCATTTAATGGCTATGGCACATGTCAGTAGCCACTTGAAGAATTAGTGATTCTTCAAGTGAGAAACTCATTATTTCCATTCAATGACTTTGTTAATCATTTAAACCAGAAATATACACTTGCCTCTTAGATAGAGAGAGGAAGGAAGAATAATAAAGAGATTAGAGATTGTAAAAAACAAAGACAAAGACAATTTTTTTTGCAGTTCTTACTTTTTCCTAATAAAAACATATTTTCTCGGTTTGTGTATGATAATTTGATCACTAAAGTAGACTGATAACTATAAAATATTCTTCAATACCTTGCTCCATAGGGAAAGACCCCACTCTATAGGATCTTGGTGTTATTTTTCCTTTCTATTTATGTTTTTATACTATAAATTTATGCTTTACATCTGATTACTTAAATGTTTGTAAAGTTAAATTGCTTTCATGAGTTTTGGTTATAACTTAAAGAGTGTGAGTTTCAACAAGCATTAATTTCATTATTTACCAGTGGAAGATTCATTTATACAGGTCTCATGCTGGAGAACTTGTGAATGCCAATCTTCAGTTGTGTTTTCCTGTACAATTTATTTCCTTTCAATTAAATAGAACTGTGTTTCTAGATAGTTGTTCACAACATGATGAAAATTTCCAACTAGCTCATTAATCCATGAGCCTTGCATACATTTTGCACAACACATCACAAGATTATAATATTTGAGTTGACAATTAAGTGCAATAGTATACTAGATGGCTTTCTAGGAATTAATAGGTTATATAGTGGACTTGTTAGGCACACCGATCACCTTAAATTATTTATGAGAATTCCACTTTAAATAGGACGATCCTTATTTAGTGAATTATATAATGGATAAAATGATTTCTCCTTTTCTTTTGGGAAATTTGAATCCTCAACTGAATTGTTTCCTTTCTCTGGGCAAGTCATTCCTCTTTCTAGACTTTGAATTACTACAAATTGATCTATGCATAATGTTCCCCGAGTGAGGATGTGGTTTTATGACTCTGTATGATCCTCTTCTTAGTAATTATATGTCCATATGGCATGTGTGAAAGAACGTATGCCCAAATAGGTAAGAAATTGACCTGGTAAATGAGAAAATGACTAAGGGAGAGTTCAACCGACTAGGTAAGAGTTCAATCAACCAAATAAGAGTTAAATTAACCAAGAATGAATTAAATCAACTTAGGATAATGTGAATTCGAGCAAGGAAATTAAATTAACCCAAGGGAATTAAATCGATTAGGGATGAATTAAATTGACTAGCAAGTAAAAATTGGCACAAAGGGAGAATGTACGATCTATAAATGGTGAAGTTGTAGACTATGGGGAAGATTTGTGACCTGTAGGAGAGAGAAACTCACCCAACAAGTAGAAATGAACCAAATTAGAAACTACTTAAACTATTGCAATGGATCTAGAATGCATTCCATTAATATCCTATCTCATAAATTGATGAACAAAGGAGAATAAAGAGTTGTTGGGATAGTTATCTTTCTCATGGAGACCGTAACTATGAAATCCTCAAAAATAAAGTTCGTAAAGAATTCTTAGTGATTAAACAATGTAGGAAACCATTAAAATATAGAGAAAACCCATTAAAAATCATAGAGATGAAAATAACATAGCATTTAACACAACAAAGATAAATCCATACAAAAATACACATTGTTTACCCTAGAAACCCAAAAGGGAAAACCGACTTTGAATATATGCTCAGTCTATTTTAGAATTCTATGGTTACAATGTTATTCACGACTCTCTATCCATCCTCATATCCTTAGCCAAAATATCCTTTAAGAGTGACATTACAAAAACAAATAGAGATATTTGGGGCAATGGGAAGGTCAACAAGCATGTCCTTTCAATTCCCATTCCTCACTCCTATATCTCCTATTTGATTTTTCTTTTTCATTTAATTCTCTTATTTTTCGTCTCTTTTGTTCTATTCATTTTTTACATTACCATTTTCTTTCATAATTTTCCTAACCCTCTCTAATTTCTAATTTCACTTATAGGTACCGAGTCTTACAACCATACACTTGTTCATCTTGATTTCATATCACACCTTCCCATTGAGAGGCATTTTGGTCTCCAAAATCTTGAAAGAAACTAATATGGATCAATTTTCCTTCTATCTGCTTCTCTGGAACATGGCTTGGATTGTGGCTCTTAGCTCCTAACTCTATCTCATGGACACATTGCATCACACTTGTGGACATTCCTATCATTTTAATTATTTATGTTCATATAGACACAATAGAGGATTTTGGACATTTCTATTGTTGTAAAAGTGGATGTTTCATGGGATGTTTTCCCAATAGTATTACCACTCTAATTGTAATCCAAATTTCCACAAAAACAAGAAAAAAATGTAAAAATGTACAGTAAAAAAATGCAATGTTTTGGTGGAAACTTGTGTTGTAATTTGCATACGATATTCTCTAAAATATAGTAACAATATACAAATATTTTGAAATCCATTAGGAGGACCAAGAAAATATTTCACAATTAGTTGAAAGATAGTTTAATGGCAATTCAAACATGTAATAATCATCGCATCTAATAGATAGGCCAAAAATAGGTAGTTTCTAATGAAATCAAATAACATTTCTTAGTGTATACCAAACATTTTTATGTGGCTATGCTAGTTGACAACTCAAATATTAGTGCATATGGAAACATCTGTGCATATGGAAACATTTTTGAATAATAATCATAATCAAAACAAAAACACACATTATTATTAATATTCACTTTAATATCAATATCAATATAATAGTAATAATAATGTTAAAAAATATTGATATTAATATTATGGTGAAGACATAGGTGGATTTTAAAAAATACTAAATTGTTATATGAGATCATTTTGTTTGTGGGATAAAGGACTTTTAATTTCTTATTTTACCAAGGTGTACATACCCTACCCCCTTCCATATTTGAAACTATGATATTTATGGAGGAAACACTTATTCTTAGTAATAAACTATTATATCCAGCCACATGGTTTAGGGTATGGATGACCATATATTTCATATGGTTGCAATTATAATAATCCATAAAATATTAACTATATTGGTATGTGTAACATACCCAACCACCCAGGCCGGGGACGACCACATTGAGAACTTCTCATGTTTATGATATTCAAAAATATACATACCCAACCATAGTCCTATTGGGCTATGGAACACAAAAACTCTTGCGGAAATTCATACATATAAAACTTAATTTACAATTACATTATGCTAATACAAAAATTAATGTGAAAATAATAGTAAGCCTATACATACAACATATACATGAAAAACTCATAAATATAAGACATGTAAAAATAGACAGCATGCAAATGAACACATAATTGATACTTATCTTTTTATAGAATACCACCAACTGCGTGCAGAACTTCCATGAATGTCCCATCCTTAGACCATGCTGCTCATCACTCTCAGCAGTGTATCACCCCCGAGTTGGGACTAAAATCCACACGGGTAAATGGATTCCTAGGCTAGGCTGAGACAACTAGAAGTTGCATAGTCAACAGGAAGGATTTTATCGCATAAGCCAATTCACACTAACAACATACAACCTCTCATTCCCCACATGCCTGTCCCACCCTAGGAAGTGTACCCCTTCTATGCTCAACAACACCTCGGCTGCCCCACTTCCCTTCTAGGGCTTCAACAACAGGCCAAATATGAATTCTTAGAGCACTATAGCTGCCGTTGGGATCCCTTTGGGAAAATAATTTCCCCAACAAACTCTCTTTCCTGGAGAGAGTTGCTTATAGGCCTGGAAACCTACTTCTTCATTCCATGGGAATGACAACCTACCTCTTCAAACCATAGGCCTAACAACCTACTTCTTAGTCCAACTACTTAGTCAATTATGTAAGGGTGATGGAATCAACAAAGCTCGGGTATATAAGAGATGATGGAAACAACAAAAAACCGTTAAGGTAGGGTACAAGCTCATGAAAAGTACAGGTGCATTGTGCTTCACAAGAAAAGTTTGGGATAACTCAAGGTGCCTACTAGTTCCAAAGGTGCGTACAAGTTGTAGGGGTCGACGATGGAGGGGATGGCTACGTGCGTGAGTGAATAGGGAAAAAATGGAAAAGAAAACTATTTCCCCCCACCTATATTTGCGTGCACCATGATTGACACATGACTCTCTTGGAGCTCGTTTCTCTCCACTTGGGATTCATTCCCTCTTCCATGAGACTTAGGATAAAACAATTATCCTCACCATAGTCTTTAGTAAATAATAATATAATATTTCTTTTAAGATAAGCCCTCTAGTTTAGCCCCTTTCGTGGGCTATTATCCCTCCCTTTCCCTTCCTAGTGGAGCTTAGTCCCCCATAATCTTTTATAATGTTTGGTATACACACAATGATGTATTTATATAAATGATATGAGTGTTTACATATACAAAAATAGGCTCACTGGCCTTAAGCATAAAGGCTCTCTAGCCTAATTATCACATAAGCCTCTTATCTTATAATCTCTTGGCTCACCAGCCTATAAAACATGTTTACAATTCAGTTGGGGCTTGGCCTCAGGGTATTACAATCCCCTGCCCTTATTTTTTCACTATCCTCGATGCAACTTATTTACATATTAACATCATGATTTTCAAAAATGTTCAAAAATGTGTTGGTATTATGCCCACATAGCATCTTCATGCTCCCACATTGCATCGTTAGTACCGTACCAGGTCCATTGGACCTTTACTAGCCCTATGGATTGATTCCGAAGCTATTTGATCTTTCGATCTAGTATGCACACTAGATGTAATTGAAAAGCACCTTCTTTCTCCACCCGAATCACATTTGAATCAATAACGTGACTAACATCATGTTTATACTTATTGAGTAATTATACATGGAATACATTATGAAAATACATAGATGCAGGTAATGTAAGCATATACACTATAGGCCCAATCCTTTCTAGAATTTCAAACGACCCACAATAACGAGCTGCCAACTTGGAAAAATTTCCCAATTTCAGGGACCTTCTGTTGGTCTTCACTTTCAAGAGTACATTATCACCCACTTTAAAATCCCAGTGGGTTTTTCCTTTGTCAACATATATTTTCTTCTTGTCTTGATCATCCTTTAAATTCTGTTTAATTTTTAACATCTTCTCTTCCATTTCCCTAAGCAATTTTGGCCCAACCACTGCTCTGTTTGCTGGGTTGTCCCGGCTTATAAGTGTGTTGCACTTTCTTCCATAAAGTGCCTCAAATGGGCTCATCTTTAGCGATTCTTGGTACCCATTGTTATAATAAAACTCTACCAAGTGTAGGTAATCTTCCCATTTTGATGGTTTATCCATCACATACATCCTCAACATATCCTCAATCATTTGATTCACCCTCTCTGTTTTCCCATTAGATTCTGGATGATAAGTTGTGATGAAATTCAAATTTGTTCCAAATCCTTTAAATAATCCTTTCCAAAATTTTGATGTAAACTTCGGATCTTTGTCAAACACAATTGTCTTAGGAATACCATGCAATTGAGCAACTTCTCTCATACAAATATCAACAACGTTATTTTCCTTGTGAGCGAGCTTCACTGGAATGAAATGTGAAGCTTTGGTAAGCTTGTCTACCACTACCATGATAGAATCATGCTTCTTGCTTGTTCTAGGTAGCTTCATGATGAAATCCATTGTCACTACTTCCCAATTCCAATCAGGAATGTGGGTAATGGCTACAAAAAAATAGCTGGGTGCCTATGCTCATCCTTGACCTTTTGACACTCCCAACATTTGGAATTGTACTCAACAATTTTGTTTCTTCATGCTTGGCCAATAATATTGGCCCTTGACAACTGTAATAGTTTTTTGATACCCTAGGTTCCCAACATAAGGCACATCATGCATTTCCCTCAGTATAAGAATTTTGAATTCCAGAGAATTGGGTACATGAATCATGTTTCTATACATGAGAATTTCATCAATTCCCATCTCACAATCTTCAATTTTTTGCTACAAATTACCTTGCTGTAATGTTTCCACTAATTCCATGTAATGAAAATATGATTTTGCAGCCTTTGAGATTCTTCCCTTCAAATCATATTGACACATGTTGATGGATGTAGCATACAACTCATGCACTCTCTTATTGAGTGAATCATCCACCTTGTTCTCTTTCCCTTTGATATGATTTATATAAAAGTCATACTCACTGATAAATTCCAACCATATGCTCTTCCTGGCATTTAATGTTGTCTGATCAAATAAATATTTCATACCAATATGGTCTATCCTCAACTCAAACCTTTTTCCCATGAGGTAGTGTCTCCACTTCTTCAAGGCATGCACTATGGATTCCAACTCCAAATCATCAGTGGCATAATGTCTTTCATGCTCCTTCAACTTCCTTGATTCATAACATACACCATATCCATTATGACTAAGGACTCCACCAAGTCCTTCTTTCATTTATATGTACATACAATGAAGTCTTCATTTGGATCTGCAATCCTTAGAATTGGAGCACTAGTTAATAATTTCTTCAAGTGCTGGAAGCTCTTTCCAAACTCCAATGACCACTCGAACTTCACTCCCTTCTTTTGCAAGGAAGTAATTGGGTGTGCAATATTTGAAAATTATACGATAAGTTTTCTGCAGTAGCCATCGAGACCCATGAAGGATCTGACTTTTGTCACATTCCTAGGCATTGACCATCCTTTAATGGCCTCAATCTTTTCAGGATCCACTACGATCCCTTCCTCAGATATGATATGCCCCAAATAATGAATTTGGTTCTAAGAAAATGAGAACTTTCTCAATTTGGTATACAAATGATGCTCTCTTAATACCTTTAGTACCATATTCAAGTGCTTCTCATGTTCCTATTCTAACTTGGAATGTATAAGAATGTCATCCAAGAAGAGAATGAAAAAATTATCGAGGTATTCTTTGAAAATTCCATTCCTTAAACACATAAAAAAAACTGGTGCATTTGATAACCCAAATGGAACCACTATGAATTCATAGTGGCCATACCTTGTTCTGATAATAGTCTTGTTGATGTATTCATCTTTAATTCTTATCTGATGATAACCCAATCTGAGATCAACCTTGGAGAATATTTTTTTCATTCTTTAGTTGATCAAAGAGATCATCGATCCTTGGTAAATGATACTTATTTTCATAATTTCCTTGTTCAACTACCTGAAGTCAATTCACAGTCTCAATGTCCCATCCTTCTTCTTCACAAATACAAATGGGGCATCCCAAGGTGACACACTTGGGAATATGTATCCTTTCTTCATAATCTCTTCACGCTGCATTTGCAACTCCTTTGGTTCTGGTGTACTCATTCTGTAAGGAGTCTTGGATACTGGAGTTGCTGTAGACATCATATTTATAGAGAAATCAATATCTGTTTTAGGATATAATACTAATATTTCTTTAAACACATCCTCAAAATCCTATAGGACTG
This sequence comes from Picea mariana, assembly GCA_032191745.1. Taxonomy (NCBI): domain Eukaryota; kingdom Viridiplantae; phylum Streptophyta; class Pinopsida; order Pinales; family Pinaceae; genus Picea; species Picea mariana. Next base: position 59,121 of record JASDQU010241296.1, read on the forward strand.
CATAATATTCAAAATTTGACACCTTATCCTTAGGTGTTTCTTCCATATGGGATGAAAATATTTGAAAACTCTTTCTGTAAAACTTATTGAGCTGCATTGCTGAGATTTCTCTAACAGCCACTTCCCTAGGAATTCCTTGGAATTTCCTTAGGTTCCCTTCCTCATCCAGGTGATTAAATTCCTTTTTATGATAGTCTAAGACAACATCGTATTGGTCCAACCAATGCATCCCAATTAGACATTCATATGAACCTAAAGGAAAGATGTTCAAATCAACCTTGGTGCTTATCCCATTCATGCCAACTAGACATGACTTAACCAACTCATCAATTTTTCACTTGGCTCCGGTAATCAACTACACCAACCAAGATTTCCCATGCTTTATTCTTGGAAAATGCAATGTTTCCACCACCTTTGGATCTATATAACTATGACTAGGTCCTGAATCAATTAAAATTGCAATGGTTTGGTTGTTGATCATACCTTCCACTTCAATCATGTGTGATTGAAATTATGCTTTCTTGTTGTCCACGGGTGCGTAGATCCTTTGTACATTTCTTCCCATGTCCTCCATTATTTCAACTTTTTGTAAATTGCGAACAAATCTCACTTTTTCACTTATGTGAGGAAAATATCTATACAAATCATCTCCTTTATAGCCCCAACATTGAATGGGTGGTTGCCTTGGCCTTTTCCCACTTGTCTCAATCAGTCTGGGCTCTCTAGAGGTTGGTTGTCCCTGAGGACTATTTCTGAAGAAAGGTAGCTTATTCCCCTTCTTCCTATGTTCCATATTGAACTTCTTCTTGTATTCCCAAGTTTTTTGGAAAGTTGGCTTTCCTTTCTGCTGATCATATAGGCATTTAGCTAGCCTTATGGTCTCTTCCAATGTCTTGGGATCATCATATTGAATCTTGTCATTGATGAAATATGGAAGCCCACTTAGATACCTATGAATCTTAACGGTCTCATCCTTGATGAAGGATACATACTTCAACAGTTCCAAAAACCTTCTTTCATACTCATCAATGGTCCTTCAAAGCTTGATTTCAAAGCACTCTTTCATTTTCTTGTCATAGTATCTCTTAGTCAAGTATTTATTTTCAAAATACTTCTTGAATTCCTTCCAAGTAACATTTTTCTCTTTGATGTGATGCAACTGCACAAGATGATCCCACCACATGGATGCCTTTCCTTTGAGCTAGTAGATAACAATTCTTCCTTCTGCATGAGAAGAATAATTATGCAATTGAAAATATTTTCTCATTCCTAGCAGCCATGTCTTAGCATCTTAATCCTTCTTGTGATCACCATCAAATGTAGGGGCTTTGATTTTGTTCATTTCTCCTCGTAGTTCATCCACCCTAGACCTCTTTTGATTCTTCCTGACAGGGGATGAACTAGAGCTGGTGGGCGCTCTCCTATTGGAATTCCTTTGGGAGCGATGGTGATGTATTCTATCACTCCTTGATCTTCCTTTCTCATCATGAGACCTATGACTTCCTGATTTTCTTGAGCCATTCTCCTTATCCAATTTATTTTCAATTTTCTTTAGGCTCTTCATTAACTTCATGTTGAATTATTCTTATTGCTCCTTGGATTTCATAAACCTTTCATTATTAGCCTTGTGAATTTGGACATATTTTTGCAAATTTCTAATGGTTTCTACCATATTCACATTTTCATCCTTTCCCTCTCCATGTCCATTGGAGTTTGTTCCTTAAATACCCAAATGGACATCCATTCCTTTGATCTGATATTCCTGAATGCAATCCCCCTGTGTCTCTTCCATCCCTCTGCACTCTATTCTGATCTAGGTCTAATCTAGTTGTTGTTAACTTTGTGAAATGTGCAACCAACAAAACTTTGTCAGGCTAACTGACCCAACAATTTCATGAAAAATATGAACCATTCTGGTTCAATGATACGTCCAAATTATGTATTCTACTTTTTTGGGAAATTGATTGTTCAAATCAATCTTCTAGGTGAAAAATTATGTTCTACTATCCAATATCTTTCCAATGACTACTCCCTTGCTCAATTCTGAGTTTTGAGCAGGAAGCTATGAATATTTGAAGATTGTCTTGCATGGAAGGTAATGTTTGTACATCTATTCTTCTTCTTCAGAGCCGAATTGGCTCTTGGACCCATGCTATACCCATGTTGGATCCTCTATTAAATTACACATGCCTTCATTACATCTTTATGCGTAGGTCTGTACATCCCAGAAGCCCACAAATTCCTTCTTCTAGCCCCCTTCTATCTTTAAAAACATCAATTCGGGCATTGACCCCCTTTTATAAAGTTGCATAGGAACAAGGCATATGAACAAATGCTTAGCCGATGTGAGATTATCTGGAGCTTTGAGACTTCATGGTTTTGGAACTTTAGGCTTCAGAGGTTCTTACTACATCATACCTTATTGCTCCGAAATGCCGAAATGGCGAATCTTTGTACAATACCTCTTTAGAGCTTCGAGACTCCTCTACTTTGGAGCTTTGGGACTTTGGAAATTTGGGCTTCAGGAGTTCCACCAAATCCACACATCATTCCTTCTAAACGTTGAACTGGAAAAATCCTAGATTCTTCGTCAACAACCACGCACCAGGGGGTGCTACGTGGTAGACAATAAGGAGCAGACACATGGCCCTATCTGATGGGTGACACATGTCATATACTAATTGGCATGAACAATATTTGAAAAACATGGAACATGATGACACGTGGCAAGAATAAAGTGTGTCCACATCACCCTAGGTGACATCAACATGCCATGTCACTCTGGTGCTTTGTGACTTTAGAACTTCGGAACTTCGAAACTTCGAGACTTAGAAGGTTTCTTCCACAACATATTTCAAAACTCCTAATAAGGTCCACGTCACTCCAAGTGACGTCATCATGCCACGCCATTCCAATGCTCCGTGACTTTGAAACTTTGAGACTTCAAAGGTTTCTTCCAAAACATCTTTGAAAACTCCCGAACACCGAACTTCTGAACAGTTTAATCTACGGACATGTGCCTTCGATTAAGGGGCGGTCCGGATTGGTTCGAGACTTTGGAACTTCGAGGATCTGGGAGATTTCTCCACACTAGACCAAAAATATCTCAAACACCGAATTCCTGAATACTTTCTAATTTGTAGACATGCGTCCCAGACCACGGACGATCCTTATTTACTCTAGCATTTGGGACTTCGGGAGATTTCCCTCCTAGAAGCTTAAGGACTCACTTCTCCCGGAGTGTCGAACCTCCAAACTGCAGTGAGATATACGACTCACATTTGCTTGCACACATATCTGATGACTGGGATATGATATTCACCACTGTGCCTCACCTCCTGATCTATGCTTGATATAATGACTTAGATATGTCCTTGGACAAGTCCAATAGTCAAGCACTTCTCCCAGTGATCTACAATGTAGATCCACTCCAGAACTTTGGAGCTTTGGGGATTTTACCTCCTTTTCATCAAAGAATTAAAATTTGTTGAAGCAATGAAGTCCGAAGGACTTTAGGGGTTAACAACCATGCTACTTTCCCAATTCTGATGACTCTGAAGGATCTTCCTTCTCTCGAACAGATCCGACGACCCGAAATATTAACTTTGTGGCCCCCAAAACCATGGTTACTGTGGTTTCTTTCCTCTGTTTTATTTCTCGAAACACTACACCTTTTGAGATTTCAGACATAGTTAAGGTCCTCTCAGCGCCCTCTTGGTACTCATGGGCGTTCTAAAACTCCAATTTTGTCCATTTCGACAATAATTCCCTCTAAAACTTTTGCTTCAATTTCCACTTACACAACCCATCCATGCTCAATGTTGAAAACTAGAGATCTGATACTATATTATAACATCCCCGACCACCTAGGCTAGGGACTTCAACATTCATAAATTCTCATGTTTCTTATATTAAAAAATATACATACCCATCCATAGTCCCATTGGGCTATGCCACATAGAAACTCTTGCAGAACTTCATACATATAAAACTTAATAGAAAATTACATTTTGCTAATACAAATATTAATGTGGAAATAAAAGCGAGCCTATATATACAACATATACAGGAAAAACTCATAAATATAAGAAATGTACAAATACACAATATGCAAATGAACACATAATTGATACATATCTTTTTATAGAAGACCACCAAATACATGCAGAACTTCCACGAACCTCCCATCCTTAGACCACGCTGCTCATCACTCTCAGCAGTGAGTCACCACCCAGCTGGGACTAAAATCCACATGGGTAAAGGGATTCCTAGGCTAGGATGAGACAACTAGAATTTGCACAGTCAACAAGAAGGATTTCATCCCAGGAGCCAACTCACACTAACAACCTACAACCTCTCATTCCCCACATGCCTGTCCCACCTGAGGAAGTGTGCCCCTTCTCTTCTCAAGAGTCCCTCAGCTGCCCCACTTCCCTTCCAGGGCTTCAACAACAAGTCGAACATGAATTCTCAGACAATTATTGTTGTCGTTGGGCTCCCTCTAGGAAAATCAATTCCCCAACAACCTCTCTCATATGGAGAGAGTTTCTTATAGGCTTGGAAACCTGCTTCTTCAGTCCACGAGCCTGACAACCCGCCTCTTCAAACCATAGGCTTGCCAACCTTCTTCTTAGTCTAAATCCTTATTCAATTATGTAAGGGTGATGACAGATACAAAGCTCAGGTATAGAATAGATGATGGAAACAACAAAAAATCGTTAAGGCATGGTACAGGATCAAGAAAGTACAGCTGCAATGTGATTCACAGGAAACGTATGAGATAACTCAAGGTGCCTTCTGGTTCTAGAGGTGTGTGCAAGTTGCAGGGGTCGATGATGGAGGGTATGGCTTCGTGAGTGAGTGAATTGGAAAAGGATGGGCAAAAAAACTATTTCCCCCAACCTATATTTGCATCCGCCATGATTGAAACATGGATCTCCTAGAGGTCATTTCTCTCCAATTGGGATTCATTCCCTCTTCCATGAGACTTCGGATAAAGCAATTATCTTCACCATAGTCTTTAGGAAATAATACTATAATATTCATTTTGAGATAAGCCTTCTAGTTTAGCCCCTTTCCTAGGCTTTTAGCCTTCCCTTTCCCTTCCTAGCGGAGCTTAGTCCCCCATACTATTTTATCGTGGTTGGTCTACCCACAACGATGTATTTATATTAATGATATGAATGTTTACATATACAAAAATAGGCTCACTGGCCTTAAGCATCTTGGCTCTTTGTACTAATTATCACATAAGCCTCCTAGATTATAATGGCTTGACTCACCAGCCTATATAACATGTCTACAATTTAGTTGGGGCTCGACCTACAATATGTTTAAAAAGAGAAAATAATAATAATAATAATAATAATCTTATAATGCTCCATAAAGAGTATTTCTTTATTTTTTTTCCTCGGAAAAAAATGTAATTTTATTCATCCAAAGAGAACCAAATTACATTCTGTAGGTGCCAAAGTCACAACCTAATCATGGGTAGAATATCCCAAAGTGATACAAAGTAATTGGCTGGAGAGCCAAAAAAAATAAAAGACAAAAACTGATAAAAACCCTTAATAGGCCAGAAACCCATAACACAAGAGCTCGTCACATAAATAAAACTCCAAATAGTAAACCCAAACAACCCCAGGAGGTCGGATGGACCAGGTCAGAGCGGTATGAAAACCATCACAAGCCGAACCAGTTTGCAGTGATGACGATGAACCCCAAAACAACATCAATAAAAACCATGAAATTCACGCCCACTCCATGGACCTCAAGGTGTATTCCCTGCACCGCACAACCAAGGAAAGGATTTCAATGTTCTGGAACAACCTCCACCATATAGTAAAAACATCAACGATCACTGAAAGGAGCCAACTATGGACATACATCAAACCCTAAAAAAACCGAAGAAACGAGAGGGAGAAACTGCAAAAAAGGATCAATATAACGCAAGGACCTCACTTAGAAGATTCATATATGAGAAAAAGAAACCTAGGCATCACCCCAATAGGAACACCCATAAACTAGACTGCAACTCGACAACAAAACCAGATCCACCCTTAGAGAAGACACCAAAGAAGTGACCAGATACATAGAGGATGCAAACGCCAATATATTCAGCCCTGATCATGCAAGGAAAGGAAACCGACCCCCTTTTGAACCTGCAACAACAAGATACACGGATTTGTGAGAGATCCTCAGGCCGTCGCACAGGAGCAACCCACTGCGCAAGGAGCCTGGAGTATCCGACGATCTACAAGAACTATTGGCAACGAAACAAAACTAAGAGGGATGGCGTTTGCTTCAAACTTCTTCGATAAACCTCATTGAGAGATGAGGTGCGTGAGAGCGGGCTTCTACAGCTAGGGTTTCCCCCAACTGCAAAGCCCAAATTCGACATCAAAGAATATTTCTTTATATTTGACTCTAATATTTAATATGAATATAATTTATATCATATTCATGTTGTGGTATTTAAAGAAGTAATAAAGAATACTAGAAAGTTAATATATTATAAAGAGATTACTCACCCCAATTTTTTTTTTTTTTTTTTTGTTTGTTAATTTGTATGGACCTTCTTGGCAGTGGAATTAACCTTTGGCTTGAGAAACCGTGACTCAGGGGCATCTAAGTCATCAAAGTCACCCAAGGATCGCACCCGGCATGAGCCACACCAACCCTCAACATGGTTGGATGTTTTTGTCCCCGCAGGTTTCGAACCGATGACTTTTCAACACGGAGTGGCTTAACAACACACTCTGTCACTGACTGTCCTACACCTCGGGACAAAAAGATAACATTGTTAAAATAAAACTAAATTCTCATAAAATTTGTAATCAAATTAGATGTTGGATAAAACACAAGAGAATAAAGTTTATGTATACTTTGTAATATTTTTTTTTTTTTTTTTGTAACTAGGGGAATCGGTAACAACGGCAGTATCGTACTCGCGTTACACGGGGTCGAATCCTGCCGGCTGCCTTATAACCCCTAGGGAGAAACGCACCGCCCGCAAGCACGCCCTCCAGATAAATCGGGGTGAGAATCGACCTTGAGACCTCATTTTACATAGTTCCTTCCATTTACACGGCACTTGCCAATCGGTCTACACCCCTGCGGGCGTATACTTTGTAATATTAAGAAAGTAGAGGATGAAAAATATTTTTTCTTAAAAAACTTCATTATATATATTATGTCTCAATTTCATAATATTATAATTTGTTAACTCATAAAAAAAAAATTAATAATTTTTTAGATTAATTTTTATTAAACAAATCAATTAATTTCTTATTAAATATTAAAATCGATTTCAATTCATAATAATTATCATTATTATTACTAATCACATAAAATGATATTTATCTTACTCTAAACTTAATATTTATTATTTTAAAAAATTTTAAATTACATTTATCATAAACCAACATCATCATATAATATATATACCTATAATGTTAACATCATCATATAATATATATACCTATAATATTATATAATACAAATAGTATAACAAATAGGACATAATATTAATTATTAAATAACAACCTACCAACCATTTAAATCCTATGTCCTACTTACATTATTGGACCACCTTTCACTTATATAATATATAAGTATAATGTTATACAATAGTATAACAAATATGACATAATATTAATTATTAAACATCAACCCACCAACCATTTAAATCTTATGTCCTACTTACACCATTGGACCACCTTTCTATTAACTTTTACCTTTCAAAATTTTTCAAGTTGACTAACTATATGCTATACTTACATGGAATTATATGACAAAATTTTTCAAGTTGACTAACTATATGCTATACTTACATGGAAATATTGACAAAAATGAACTAACCATATAGTACATAGAACTAGATAACAAACAATTGTGCTTTCATCATTGGACGACTTCTCTCTAGTTGTACCCTTGAAAAGTATTTATAACCATAGAACTAAATGGAAAAAAGTTATGCCATCTTTACACCATTGGACCACTTCTCTCTAATCTCTGACCTTGAAAAGTATTCAAAGGTGGACTATCCATATGCTACGCTGGGAGGGAGCTAAATGACAAATACTTCTAAGACAAGGAGCTAAATGACAAATACTTCTAAGACATGATGGAAATTATAATATTTAATTCAAATCTATATCTAAATGCTATATAACACGGAGCTAAATGACAAATACTTTTAAGACATAATGGAAATTATAATATTTAATTCAAGTCTATATCTAAATGCTATATAACAAGTTGTTAGACTACTCGTTATAAAGTACACTTTATTTTTATTAATGTAATTTTTTACTTTTGTTTTTTTAAACACTTAATAATATTACTATTAACATCTTATTAGTTTTTGCCAAAAGCATAAAGGGACTATAACAATCAATAATTCGTTGATTTCATATTAATATGTCTTTTGATTATAAATTTTCACATCATCTATATTATTCGTACTATAAAAGTAAAAGCATTATTATATATATATATATATATATATATATATATATATATAATAAAAAAAAACTTATATGTCATTGTCTGATTGGAGAATATATTCGAGGTCTTATTGCCAGCTTATTTGTTCCCAATGTTGTAAATGTGTAGATATCCAAATTTTTGAGCTTAGACACTCCTTTTTAATTTTTATTACTTTTTTACTGAAATGTTTACATACTGAAAGTTCTAAGCACATACGTTGTTTTTTAATGTTTTTTTATTATTGGTTCATGCAAAATGCGTAGAGGGACTATAGTGATCGCATATTAATATCTCATTTTACTATTATTATTAGTCCTTTGTATTTGTATTGAAATGTTTACATATCAAAGGTTTAGATCATTGACACCTTTTTTGAGTTGCTTGAATAGGCCTAACAACCTAAATGTTTACATAGCATGAGGTCCTGAAACAGGCCTGAAAACTTAATTGTTTGCATACCGCGAGGTCCTTAGACAATGTGACAGTCTTAAATGTTTACCTAGATAGGCTTCTTGGAGTACATTTCTCCTTGAAATTTTCCATACAATGTTGCAGTGAATTTGGACAGTATTGTTGTCCACCGCCAGTTGAATAGGCATTGTATATTTAACGCTTCTTCTAGGCTTGGAATGCAATTTGGTCATTGTTGAAGCTACATACATTGTTTACTAGTTCGGTTGGTGCTTCTTCTTTGTTGGTTCGTCGGTTGCTTCTTGTTGTTGTTTGGTTCAACTTTGCAAGGTTGGGGACCTACAGTTGTAGTTGGTCATGTTGGTGCTTGTTGCTTGCTTTTGTTTACTTCAACTTTGCAGGGTTAGGGTCCTGCATTCACAATTGGATCTATTTTTTTTTTTTTTACTTTGCGGGGTCCAGGTGATGCACCCACAATTCGACCTATGCTTCTTCTGTTCATCGGTTCAGAGTAAGTTTCGAGGCCATAATTTCATTTTCTATTCCTTCTTTGTTGTTCAGTGTTTGCAGTTTGCAAGTAAGAATGTTTTCTTATTTCTACTGGCATGCTCGTCATATGTTTCTGGATCTTTCTGTTCTTCAGTTGCAGTTTGGTAATCGTTGGAGATACATATGTTGTTTACTAGTTCGGTGGTTGTTACTTGTTCCTTGGTTCGTCGGTTGCTGTTTTTTTTGTTTGGCTCAAGTTTACAAGTTTGGGGTCGGGAGGATGTAGTTGGGCATGTTCGTGCTTTCTCACTAGTATGGTGGTTGTTGTTTTCTTTTGTTTACTTCGACTTTGCAGGGTTGGGGTCCTGCGCCGACAGTTGGATTTGTTTTTTTTTTTGGGGCACTTTGCGTTGTTCAGGTCCTGCACCCGCGAGTGGACCTGCGGCTGTGTTGTTTGTTGTGTCTGGCAAAGTCAAGATTTGATGCCTGTTCTGTGCCCGCCTATTCTGCTGTAAAATTTTGCTGATACTTCAGTGTTGACATGATACAAAATAGTGGCATAAGAAATATTTGGACAACTACATGTGCAATTGCAATATCCGTTGTCTTTTTGTTAAAATAAAACATATGCAAAACACACTTATTAACCATAGATGGTGAAATGTGCCCATATCACAATACAACTTCTTTATCCTCTACACAGACTTGTGTGACCACGCTACAATTTGTCTTGTACTTGACATATGATATGTACACCAAAGATACTGCAAAATTATATTTCCATGTTTGGAAGCATATCTGGATACTTTGCCACAGAAAACCAAAATCATTTAGCTATGGCCATGCAAATTATTAATATTTTGTGGCTTGTAATATATTTTGGTCAAGGAAAAACTTTATATATTTACAACCATGGATGGAGAAAAGAAAAGGTTCATGTTCTAAATATATTTTATTTTATTCGTTTATTCTCATTTATTGTATGTACATATTACTTGTTCTCTGCTGCATAACAACTTCCATTCATGTTCATTGTATTTTGTGCATTCCCACATTCAAACAAATAGAATAGATGGAGAAAATGAAGGAGTCTTAACTGCAGCCATGGAAGAGGAGATAGAAAGGTACATGCTCGTATTTTTATTTCATATTTCATTGTTTTGTATTTCATTTATTGTTTGTATATGCGTTCACCTAGTTTATTGTATGTAGATATTGCATAACTTCCTACATAATAACTTATCTTCATTACATGTCTTCCTACATACTAACTTCCTTCATGTCCATTGTATTTTTTCCTACATTTCTACATTTAAACTAACAGAGTGGCTAGAGAGGATGATGGACTCTTGGGCGCGAATGTAGAGGAGGAGTTACAAAGCTTCATACCTGTACTCTTATTTCATATTCCAATGTTTAGAATTTCATTTATTGTCTGTATATTTTTTCTACTTGTTCTACTACTTTGCACCTTTTTTACTGTATGTATATACTGCGTATCTTTCTTCTTTTTCTCATGTGAATCGTATTCTCTTTGTTGCTACATTGAAATAAATAGAACTATATTTCTTTCTTTTGCATGTATTTTTGCATACTAACTTGCCTTCATGTCCACTTTATGTTCAATGTTTCTACCTTGAAAGAAACAGATTGGTTGGACATGAAGATGAATTCTTATATGCGACATCAGAGGGGTTTGTGGTACAATCTTCAAAAAGGTATACCAATTGTGCTAGTAAATTAAACATATAAAACGGGTGCGGGTATATAATATTGGACTAGAAAACGATGATTTGGAAGCAATAGGCCATTGTGCCCTCCCCATTTCTAATTTTTCCATTTTCTATTATCCCTTTTTCTTTCTGATTGCTCTTCTTATTCGTCTTTCCGAAAATTCCTTGGTGCGGGGGTTGACAGACTCATGGGTTCACATTTATGGTCATTCTTCTACCATATTACACACTTAGCCACTTTGTTGATTGTGAGTGTCAAGTTCAAGATTGCGCCTTTGGCTTCAGAGGTTCCGTGATATACATATTGGTCATCGTACCCCACCATCACACCCTATTTACTGTTACACATTTTTTCAGTCAAAAAATCCGAGGCATACAATTTGACCCTTGGGTCCTCATGTTTCTTAAGTATCCTTTGACACCCTATTTCATATTCCATATCCTTCGACCCTGCATGTGACATTAAAAAAAATTATGGACAATATACAATGCATATGCTTGTTTAGTCCTTCTGATGTTCATCTTGCATTAGAAAAAGTTGGACTAGTGACATGGCCATGAGCAGTCAATCATCCCAAACATCAGCAAACCGATAAGGCCAAAGGTAAAGAGGCATACATTATGTTCCTCATCTGTTTTCCAAACAAATATCCTTAGCTATTTATTCATCTATGGCATGGTGAATATGCTGATGTCATCTACAACACATACTTTGCAGTTCACAAGAAGTATCAACAAGTGCAAGAGAGACGTCAAACATAGCGTAGGTTCCACAGATTAAGAGGTCAGGTTGCAAAACTCTCGCTCCATAGTTCATCCAAGCTATGCGTTTACTTGTACATTTATGATAGAAAAAAAATAAAATAAAATAAAATAATGCACACTACCATTCACATTACTTTTCTTGTTCAAAAAATGTCACCAGGTCTAAAATTGTAACACCCAAAATACTATCATTAGAGGGCTTGAACAACCATTGAACTGGACAAGTGTTCATTGGGGACATAATGGTCGTCTATAACACCTACTTGGACAAGGAAAATAAAACCAGATCATTTATGTGTGCTGACATGATAGACACGGAGGCCCTGATGACAGTCACACTGACTATTCATACACAACTTGTCCAGAAACATGCAGAAAAGATATTGATCCATTACAAATTTTAATATATTTCCCAAAATAGTATATGGCCATGGTGATTGTGATCGAATTATATCTTTCAACAAAACAAGTATTTTGGAAAAAATTCCCGCTATTAGTTCATAATATCATTTTGTCCCGGACACAACTATCAGCCAACTTGCACAGAACTACGACATTTACCCAATCGGAACCATTGGTGAAGCTGTCACACTTGCGAGAAAACTTGGCTTGCAACACATTATCCATATAAAATATGGAGAGTCAGACAACGACAAGGCAATGGTACCATTCTCCATATCCACTTTTTTTCTTTACTTTCACATGTCCATGTATCTCGGTTAAGTTACACAAATATTTCACTCTTCCATGTTTCAACTGCAATTGTTCGATACCTATTCAAATTTGTTTTCGTCAATGGAACAACAATTGCATAAAGGGAAATTTCCACTTATGCTCTTCAAAAATATAACAAAGAAAAGAGATGTTAAAG